>JAKTWR010000022.1:0-145848 GCA_030582415.1 Wickerhamiella vanderwaltii | reverse complement strand
ACTTGATCATGGTAAGATCATAAGCTATCGGGTCTTAAAATAATAACTTCTTTCAATTTCTTTTCGATTACTCTCATAATCTTGCTATTATCTTAAACTTGCTCACCCATTACCTTGACTGTGCGCTCAGACCTCTCTCCGGCCCATTATGGTGGATTTTGTACGAAAATTTCGATGAAACACCTAACAGCTTCCACGACTAGGGTGACAGGAATCTGGGATTGTCTAGTACGATCTCGGTTGCAAGGCCCGTTTTTGACAATTGGCTTTTAACCCTCTTTTTAAAGGTCTGGAGCTGATGGGCTGCGCTGGCTAAGCGTGCAGCGTTAGTAGTTGACTCTCACGGGTGAGAGAGTTGAGGTATCAGCCCAACCTCGTAGTTGGGATGTGCTTCGCATCGGGTCGTTTTTGTCGTGCAGTCGATGAGGCCTCGATACAACACTGCGCGGTGCGATAAAGATACAATATGCAATTGGTGTTGTCGTGTCAATTCAATCCTGCTAGTGTTGAAATCCCATGATCCTTGGCTCGTAGGTTGCTGGCGAGCTCATAGTCTAAATTGTGTATAGATGTCACTTAGGGACGGTGGCAGCTGGCTATGCTGGTTGCCGTCGGCGAGATTTAGGTACGGCGTCGCCATTGTGGGACGGCCGTTTAGGCTGCAGAGGTTGTCCGAGCTTGTCGAGTGTCTATAGTAAACTGTTAAACCTTCCTCACCTCGAGAGGAAGAACCTTTAGGAAAAGGCAAACTAGAAACTTTGCTATTGGTCCTATCCAGACCCCCGCCCGCTGTTGCGGTGGACATTGGGGAAGCAAGTCCGTGGCGATCGCGGGCTGTATCGCGACCAATGACACGTAGACAGTGCTCGGGTCCCGGCTTGTTTGCTATCGGCCCCAAACTGGATCGTGAGCGGCCCCGGGCGGCTCTGCCAAGCAGTGCAACAACTGAGGCGACCGTCCGTGCAGGTGTCACAAAAAATGCAATATAAACTTTACGAAAAGTGCAGTCTAACTAGGGCCAGCGGGGGAAATAAATTCCCGCTCGCCGCGAGCACATACTAAATAAAATAAATTAAAAAAGGGGGAACCAATCAATCAAGAAACAGTGACGCCCTGGTCCTTCTCAATAACAAACGGGTAGTCGGCATTATTGTACTGCTTGAGCTGTTCAACAACAGATTCAGAACCAGAAACGGAGAAACCCCGTACAACTGTGCTGTACTCCCAGTTAATGGTAGCCCCCAGCGACTTGATGGTCTTTGCCACGTCATGGACAATCCGGTTAGGAGTTGACAGGCCCTTTTCAAAAACAACAATATAAGTATCGCCACTTTGTTTTGCTTCTACCACCGGCAAAGCAGCCGCAAGTACTGTTAACAAAAAACTCAAAAAACGCATTTCTGGGGTTTGTGGATGGTCCTGACAACCTTTTTATATGTGGGCGGTTCAGAGGGGGGGGGCTAATTGGGTTGGTTCATTTATCACCCGCTACATGAGTCGCATGACTCGACAATACTGCGTGGGGGGAAGGGGAGGGGGGGGTTTACGCATATTAATGAGCCCGCTTTGTGATCCGAGCCAGGGGAAGACCGACTTCCAGAGCACAGAATATCCATCCATATGTGATTTTTTTTTCCTCGTCCAGGTCCTCCATGTACTGTACCAAGTGCTTATGCGGGGTATTTTTCATGCATGCTCGGGCTGAGGTAACGCGGCTGTGCCTTTAATTTGCTCGAGCGTCAGTAAAGGAACCGCCGATCGAGGTAGAATAAACAGCTGACGATATACTAACGAGAATAGGTATTTATTTAAACGGGGATTATTACTATTATTATTGGTGGTGGTAGTATTGCTGCTGTTGAAACAATGAGAAATGTGCCTGACAGGGTAACTGTGCATGCGCATATGCACAACCTGTAGAATTGATGCGCAGTGCGATTATAGCCCTCAAAATATACATTGACCGTCTAAAACGGGTGCCTCGTGGGTAGGCTCACTACCATCCATCCATCTATCTACGCTTCTGGAAGCTGCCAAAGCAAAAGGGGTAAAACTTGAAACCCAGAATGCGCAGCACAGGTCACACACACATGAATGACCCCTTGGAATAGAACTAAACACGACTGATAAGGAAAAAAAAGCCAACCAAACAGGCTAAACCAGGTTAGGCGGACGCAGCTGTTTATTGCGTTCCATACGAGACAGTAACCATTCTGCCGCATCATTTACGCCAGTGCCGTCCAACGCACAGATCGGCAGCACGCGTGAGTCTCTGGCGCCCATTTTCTCGGCCACTTTATTAAACAATTCCTTAATATCTTCCACTTCAAGGCACTCGTCCCGATCTTGTTTGTTTGCCAACATTAGAATAGGGATTCCTGCAAGCACATCGCTCGAGATGATCCGATCGAGTTCGATGCAGCAATCTTCTAATCGTGGCCGATCAGTGGAATCAACAACAAAGATTACTGCATGAGACTGGGAGTAGTATTTCTCCCACATTGACCTGAGGGATTCTTGGCCGCCAAGGTCCCAGAACTTGATTTGAGATTTTTCAAGTGGGATCCGTGTCACGTTCTGGCCTACGGTCGGCACGGTGCTAATCTCACTAATGTCTCTGGTGTTTTTTCTTAGATAAATGTTTTTGAGCTGTTCGAGCAGGGTCGTTTTACCGGCGTTATCAAGGCCCAGGATCACGACCGAGTACTCTGGTTTTCGAGTGTAGTTTGCCCAAAGACTTTTAGTCAAGTGGTACATTGCAAATAACCGCGGTTAATTCTGGGTTGTTATAGAAAAGAATACAAGGGTGTGTGTGGGATTTAGGATTACGTACGGAAATCTAGAAATCTAGTGGTGGTCGCCACCGACGCTGGGGCGACGAGCAGTGTCGATACCCTGGCGACCCTTACGAGTGGAAGGGGCCAAAAAGTTGCCAGTAAGGCGGTAACCAGCGTAGCCGAGCACAAACACACCGACGCCGATCAAGGGCCAGACCTCGTAGGGAATGGCCGTGCTTTGAGGGGTAGGTTTCTTGGCCTTTGCAGCGTTGCGAAGAATCAAAGCAGCACGCATCTTGTTAAACGGGAGCTAATTGGGTGAGTAAGAAAAGCTCATGGCGGGTGTGGCGGGCGGATGTGGCGTGATGCTGAGTCACGCGCGCGCGCTGCGCGCGCCATTGACTCTTAATCTATTGGACCGAGAAGTGGGACCCCTTGTCCTTTACCTATCCCGCCAGCAGCAGCAGCAGCAGCAGTAGCACTACTAGAGTAATTATATGCTCTATACCAAGTACGTTACTAAAGCTCGATACCGGCCACGTACAGTGATATGCACAACATCACGTCGGTGACCCACTAGTGCTACTGCGATACACTGATAAGCACCCAATACCGCAGATCGCACCACAACACGGCCTAAACTACAGAGTAATTGAAAACATCTAGTATATAAACAACCCCACATTCGCCGTCGAACCTCCCGATCTTGCGGTCGCCTCTGCACCTGTCGCCCCTCATTTGGGCAACCGCTATACCTGACGCCACAATCATGTCCATATACACACTTTTACATTTAACAGAATAATCAAAATACACCTCTATGTATATGCCACTGCACACCGCAATCTCATTACCCTGGCGTCGTCATCGTCATCCAAAATTTAATAAAAAAAAAGGTGTTTTTTTTTATCGATAATGCCAGTGACAACCCGTGGGCAAGGGTTTGCGCTGCCGGCAAGGGTTGATCATCCCCCCAGAGACCTCTCAGACTTGGAAACCTGCCATTATATCCCCGTTGTGAAGAAATTAAAATGTCGTATTTATTGCCCAAAGGATCATTGCCGCAGCGGGCCCACCAGGCCCAAAAATCGCCGTCGTTGGAGAGCGTGCTGAGCAGCAACGTGCCGTCGACACTGGACCTCGATCAGCACTATGAATGGGTCATATTCTCGCCCCAGGCGAGCGAATCAAGTATTGTGGTGGTGGAGGATGAGTCGCTGAGCCTGCCGGCTCATAACGGAGAGGGATCGTTTCCGCCCGCGATGGCCAACGACCACTTGATGGACCGCGTCCACCGGTGGAGCACCGAGCAAAGCCAGTTGGTATACGATGAGCTTCAGCGACTTGAACGGCGGCTTTTGTGGCTGAATGGCGACCAAGACAATGAACCGTCGTGCCAAGAACCGTCCATGTGGACGACGCTGGCCCGTAGGGTCCATAACCTGATCACTCTCGATGATGAAGTGCTGGATATTCTGTTTGGAAATGAGACCCCGCGGGCATCGCCTTGTCCTGAGCCGCATGAGTCTGCATTTCATCGTAGCACTCGGCTTCAGCCGCACTGGGACGACGACGTGGTCGACAAAGTCCTTGCTGATATTGGGGTTCCTCGTGCCCCTGGGTTGTCATTGCTGAGAAAAATCCTCGGATGGGGGCTCGCGCCCCAGGAAAATTTTGTTATTGAACCGACGTTTACTCCCCCGCTAGTGCGAGATTATTGGGAAGACGAATGCAGCAGTATCAGTACTGAACTCCTTGCCAGTATATAAACAAAATTTTCCCCTGCATTATTATCTATTATCTATACTCTCTGCACTACTGCTGCCTATGGATGCTGAAGAGCCCGTTTAACGAATTCAAAAGTGAGGAAAGAAGCCGCCATGCTCGGGGCTACTTTCAACAAGTTGGGGCCCAGTCCTTTGTATAGCCCTTTAAAGCCTTCTGCTTTTATAATCCCCTTGAGGGCTCCCCATACTGAATCATACTGGAACCCCAGTGCTCCGCCTCCCATATTATTAACTTGAAAGCGACGCCTTAGCACGTCGAATGGGTATGTGAATGTTTGGGCAATGGCTCCACTTAGAGCACCGGCGCTTAGAGTACTTATCGTACTGAGGTTGCGCGAATCATCGCTCAGCAGGTCCCGCAGCCATTCATAGGCAGCGAAATTGATCCCCACGTAGGGAGCAACGCCCATGGTGGTTGGTATGAGTCCACGCCACAGGGCTCTGAATCCACCTTCATTTTGGTACATTAGTTTCATTGTTTTCACCATCCCCGGTGGCTTTTCGATATTGGATGCTTTAATTGCCCCAATCGATGCAGTTTGAATGCTCAGACGAGTGCGCACAATATCCATAGGATAAGTAGCACAGACAGATGCAATGCCCGCTAAAGCACCCGCTGTAAGTCGTTCATACACCGTCAATTGTCCTGATCCGTCCTTTGACATCATCCCCTTGAGTACAGTATAACTGCAAAATTGTACCGCACTGTACGGTACAATACGAATACAGTTGATTCCATTACCTCTCATATAACCTCTCCAGCCTTCTTCTCTCCACATTTTCGCCAGAGTTGGTAGCATACCTTCGTAGGCATGAGTGTTGGCTCCCTGGACCTGGAAGAGGATCTTCATCCGTTCAAATGGGCTTACAACCGTACGTGATACTGCACCTGCACATCCTCCACCTATGAACGATGCTACTACCGGCTGGCTCAACCATTCTCGTACACTTTCAACCGTTGCAGTCATGTTGACCTATATATGGGGTAGGAGGTGAAAAGAGGGGTGGTAACTGGCTACCTGGTCCTGGGGCCCACATTCGGCTGAGCAGCTTGGTTATAACGATTTGCGCCGCTCTATTTAGTTTAAGTTCTTTTTATTTGATAGATTTTTTATCCTCTTTGTTTTGTTAATATTGTGAAATCCAACAAATGGCCCTTTGCACTGCTCCATACCTCAACCTGCACGACTCTGCACTATCTCCCAGGGTCGGCGCAGAGCTCGTCAGATCATGCGCCAAAATGATGCGCCGAGGTTCTGGTGCTTGGAGCTGAGCCTCAATACTAAGCAGAAAATATTAATTATGGAATTAAAGGGGGGGCAAATAAAACAACGGCATATTAGGCACAATAAAGGCTCACTTTGGGGCCGCTTGCGGCTCTGATGTCTCCACAACATCCATAGCACTCATAGCACTCACTGGAGACGCTTCAGGAGGTGCGGGCTTATGATCAGCAGCAGGAACCTCATTTGCCACCGGCGCACCATCTGTAGCAGCAGGACGATCCTTGTATTCGGAAGCGCCTGCCTCAGCCGAAGCCCTGTATTGATACGAGTTTTCAGCGACAATAGCACGTGGCGCGCCAGCACGGTTCTCGCCAAGGGCAATTGGTCCGCGCTCTAGAGTAATCAAGTAAATTGCATAAACCAGGCCAGGGATGTAAAACAAAAGCCAGAGAACAAAGCATGCGAGTGTCTCCTTGACCATTCCCTTCATAAGAAGAATTGCAACCCACGGCACCAACACTGCTACTACTACCAGCAGTAGCTTTTCTTGTTCGGGATCTTGGATCGTTATCGGTTCTTGTTGGTGATTGTTTGTCGACATATCAGTAAAGTTAAGATATCTGCAGACTTGCCTGCTCATTATTATCCCTTTATGCCAACCTGCACGTGACGGCCACATATGCAGCCTGCTGCATGCCCCCCGCATAGTCGGGATTAGCAACTGCCGCATAAGAGAGGGTGGCGAAAATGGTTTCGTTAGTACAATGGGATTAAAAATACTTTAAACCAAGAAAATATTACATTCTCGAAACTGTGGCTTATTTCAATAGCGTAGGTAAACCGCATTTGGTCATATGGCGATAAATTCAAAAGGGTAACCCGTGGATTGAGGCTCAAAAAGCTAGCATTGATGAATTTAAAGAATTATGAGGTAAAGTTTGTATGATAATCAACTTTATTTCACAAGTTTGTGACCCGCATTGTGACCTCTCGGGCAAGGGGAATGCAGCCGCCTGCAATAGTCTACATCCCCTCCACCATTGCGCACTGTATGGGCGACGTATTCAAGACATAAAATATCGTTATTTACTTGGTATCTATGGGTGCAATTACATACATCGTATTTAGTCAGGTACGTTACTAGGAGTATATAATCACCGTTGCGCGGTTTCGCTTGAGTGTGCACTACAACCTCACAAAAGCACTTGATATTTTGTGTAGCCGAAAAAATAATACCGCAGTGTGGCTGAGAACCCGCACTTGATGTGGTCTGAATGGTGCCCTTGTGTCTATGATTCACTAGCCCTCACCAGAGCATAGGGGCCCACACACCCAGTTGTACTAGTAATTGATAGCGAAAAAGGAGCCTGGAATCATGTACTGCACATTCCAGTATTACACAAATTAAAGTAATATAAACACAGAACATATACATATATACATGCCAGATCATCGTTCGATCTCTATAATAATAAAGCTAATAAAAAAGGGGGGGTCGAAATAAGGCAAAAGCAATCATCTCATAAGATGAAAAAAAAACCAAACCTCAATGTTTTTCTTGTGAGTGAATTTCATCTCTGTAAGGGTACTCGTTTTGATAAACATCCTGATAAAGGGGTGAATCGTCATATTCTCGTACCAAACCTCCGTCTGGCTTCTCACGGTAATTTGTTCGAAGGGCCGAGGGATTATCATCAAATATTACCATTAAAGCGTAGAGTACACCCGGAATGAATAAAATAATTGTCAATATAGTGCAGAGCATCACTTGGTTACCACAACCTCTTCTGAAGCATACTGCCATGGGAGGCATAAACAGGGCAATCAATACCAGGAGAAGCTTGTTTTGAACGGAGGCACACTCTATCATATAAAATTTTCACGACTATATTACACCTGTTATATATTTTTCATTGTGGCGTCAGTTGCATATGTAGAGATATATTTGCGCGCAGAAATGGCCCTCAGCCATGCAGGGGGACCCAATGCGCACTATCCATGCAAACATTTGAACGTCATAGTTTTTGACAGGCTAAGGGCGCAGTATTGATTATAATTATAGATGAGGGATTAAACAGGCCGTTAACAGTAGATTGAATAGACGCTTGCTATCAAGTCGTTGTACCAAATTGTATCGTATTTCTTGACGTTGTGACAATTGCTGAATCTTTCGGGAGAGTCTTGGCATATGTCCTTTGTAATTGTACATTATACAGTGCCTGGGGTCGTGCATCAATTTGCCACCGAAATCTATGCAGCAAGGCAATTTTGCCGCACTTTGAACGGGATATTGCGTAGCACAAAGGCAGAGTAAAAATGAAACGACGATACGGATAAATAACTGAGGCTATTTAAGATTGGGCCTATAAACTAGACAATTACCTGGGGCTACAAGTCTCGTTTGTCTCAAACCTCCCCAAACCAGCTGGTGCTGGGAGTTTGTGAGCCGGTGGGAACTGCAGGCGATCCCTTACAAAAATGGACTTGGCCCCAGAGACAAATAATTTATCAGCACCAGTTGAATTATGACTTTATTTGATGGATTTTTCATCAATATATACCGCAAAATTGAGAGCGATTTCTCCTTACCAGGAAATCATGTTAACTAACCCGTGTGTGATTTCATGCATGCAAACGCACAACTCTAGCGATGGCAACCAATGACTCTTGTAGCCTTTGAAAAAGGAGAACCCCACTGTGTTTTTGCTCCCAAGGCCAAGACCCCCCCATCCCACTCCCCTTGAGGGAGGGACCTTAGGGTTTACGTACTTAGTGAGTTGCCGCTGACAAACTTTTTCAAGATGGACGCTCCACTATTCGATCCAAGCGTCAAAAAGAAGAAGAAGAGCAAGAAGGTTGCGGGTGAGAGTGAATTAGAGGGCATGGTCAACGACCTTAGCTTGGAAAAAACCACCCCCTCCGCAGACGCTGTTGAGTTTGGCGAGTTTGAGTTCAAAAAGAAGAAAAAGAAGAAGCCCGTTGCCGACGATTTCGATTTAGCATTACAAGAAGCCGGCGTCGAAGAAAAGCACGAAACTGCTGAGCTTCAAACCATGCAAAACGTTACGTCCACCGAGGCAGATGCCGGCTACGAGAAATTGTTACACAGATTTTTTGACATTTTGCGGGAAAAGAACCCTGAGATGGTCAGCTCTCGAGGAGTTACGAAAACCAAGATCCCAGAACCTCAGGTTGAGCGTGATGGTAGCAAAAAGACCTTGTTTTCCAACATTGTGCTCATCGCCGAAGCGATCCACCGTCCGGTCGAGCACGTCATTCACTTTTTGTTTACTGAATTGGGTACATCTGGTTCGGTTGATGGTGAGAAACGTCTTGTTATTAAAGGTCGTTTCCAGCCACAGCAAGTTGAAGGTATTTTGCGTCTGTACATCAAGGAGTATGTGTCGTGCAAGACCTGCAAGAGTATCAATACTCGTCTGACCAAGGAGAATCGGTTGTATTTCCTCGACTGCAATGCTTGTGGCTCTCGTCGCTCGGTACAAAACATCAAGGCCGGTTACCAAGCCATCACCAAGCGGAGCAGAATGCGCAAAGTTGCCTAGCATTTAGACTGTTTTAAGAAAAGCTATTTAAAAATAAGCTATGTAAAAAGAATAAAAGAAAATAAACAAGCTTTCAAGCACTAAACCATACTATAAGCTCTAACTAAACCATCGCCAGCTCCAATAGCAATCAAATTATTATCCGACCACGTCGAAGTGGTGGCTCCTCCACTCTCAAGTGCATCATGGCTAAGTAACCGGCCATACCATGATAACGTACCGAGATTTATAGTCCAAAGAGAAACGCAGCCATCTTCACTTGTTGATACGATGCTTGATTTATCGGGGCTCACACACAAACTAGTAATGGCCCTTGAGTGTGCCGCGGTGACTTCTTCTTTTAATTGGCCACGAGTTAGATCATATACCCTTAAATCACCAGTAGCGTGTCCAGTAATAACTGTATTCTCTAGTACAACCATTGTATATACCGCGGGAGGTACTTTTGTCAATTGGACTTGGGCGGGAGGGGTGTGGATCCGTTTCACCAGCTGTGAGGTCTGCGGATCAGCCAGCAGCAATCCACCATCGTTGTAACCGATTAAAAGCTTATTAGATTCTGGTTCAAATGTTACTGAGGTGGGCACAATGCCAAGGCTATCGGGGAAGAACCGGATTGTGCGGTCGCTGGCGAGGAGCGGAGATAAATTAAATAACACAACGGCACCCTCGGCGGAGCATACGGCGATTTGATTTGATTGTTGCAAGTATGCAGCGGCTTTGATTGCTCCACAGCTCGCAGAGGCATCTTTGTACTCGTGTTGAACAAGTTTTTTGGATGGCACTTCTAGTTTCCAGCTCTGGATGCTGTCGGTGCAAACAACATAGATCAAGTCCAAAGAAGCAGTTTGAGCAATATATAAAACATGTGATCCGCAGTCTACTGATTTGTATGATGCAGTTTCGAGATCCCAGACGATGAGATTGCCGTCATCTGTGCCGATAATAAACAAGTGGCCAAGAACAGGACACACGGCGGTCGGTTCGCCCCTAAAGTTACACAACGTATTAACAAGCCTTGAACGAGCACCAAAGCATACCGTATCTTCCACTTGGTATGCTGCGTCCTGTGAAATGCCCGACTGTTCGAGCAAAGTACGCACTTCAGTCACGCATTCATCGAGGTACTGGCGAGCCTGTACGAGTTTTGACAGGTCGCCTTGGTCATCTGAATCCTCGATTTTACCATTCTCGACTTTTGATTCGCCGTGCTGGAGCATCTCAATCGTACGGTTTGCGCTCGCGAGCTGGCGGTCTTGCTGGGCCTTGTCGCCCTGAAGTTTTTGGATGCGGGACTTCATTTCCGCCCTCTCGAGCTCCCATTGGATACGATCACGCTCGTTTCGTTGCCATTCGAGTTGCAGGAACTGCATTACTCGCGGTAGCGTGTACTCGTCGCTCATGATGTAATGATGGTGGAACCCAGCAGCCCTCAATCTCAACGCACAGGGTGCCCAGTAGCTCCAAGACCACCGAGTAGTGTGCCACACAAACGCATCGCGCAAGCATTTGCTGGGTTGGTACTTCTTTGGCACCTCTCTAGCACCTCTTTTGTCTGGTACTATTAAACACTAAAATACATAAATAATCTATTGATTGATTGCCTGCGGACCAATAGAAGAGGCACTGGGCTCTGCCTGGGGAATACAACCGCTCAGTACCCGTCGAGGTTTCTTTTGTTTGGTCTTTGATACATTCAACATATGCTCGGGCATGTCATTCCAGCCCTGGATGTTTTTATAATGAGTTTGAGTTGATGCGACCATATCGATTAAAATTGCGTAGTGGCTACCGGGTATAGTACAGTGTAGGGTGGTTGTCTAAACTTTTGTGTCTAGTGGTTTGTATGTTGCAACAAGGAGAGAGTCCTTTGTTGTACACATAAAGAACCCATGACTCAGCCGCCCGACCAGCACGCACCTCGCCAGCAGCACTCGTAGCTGTCAAGCTCGAATGTCACGTGCCCTCAAGGGCGGGCGTCCATCGCCAATGCATGTATAAAGACATGCCATGAACCAACACTACTCGCCTCGTTCTAGATTGGTATACTCGTCAACAACACTTTGTACTACCGCACGAGACTCTTCGAATTCGTTCAGCGAGTCCTCAAACATCGGCTGCTTGCGGTACTCGTTGATAAATGCTGCACGGTTACGCAGTCGATCGTATTGATCCAACGTGCGTTTGAATAACGACGCTACAGATGTGTGATTGGCAAGCATCAATCCACTCAATCTCGTGGCACTGTCGGTATATGGCGACCGTTTGGCAACGGCGACTTGCGGGCTTGCAGGGGATCCCACCTTGAACGTGGCCAGCCCGCGCTCGCGAATTCGTAGCAGACTTTTATGGATATCTACTGGGTCGACATCTCCTTGAATAATATTCAGTAGGCTTAGATAGCACGGATTGCGCGATTGAGTAGAGACTAATCGGTGCTTGGGTTGCAGTAATCGCCGCATAATGTCAAGCACTGTAGTCTTGCGAATAAATTTTGCCGCTTCAATGGTAGTAGTAAACGGAGTATACGCAGCGGTCAGAAAATGACACTCGGAATAAGGAATCAAAGACGCGAGAATCGACGTCAAATCATTGTACAAGTATCCGGGGTACCTAAGAGTAGCGGTGCTGGCACTCATAATAGTTGAAACTAGGTGGTTTGTTTCTTCTAGGCTGGGGCTATCAACGCCAAGCGTTTCGGCCGCAATCCGCATCAACGCTCCATTGTCTAGCACCACCACGGCATCTGCGTATAGCGCCAATCGCTTAAGAGTCAGTACTGAATTATACGGTTGCACAACTACGTCGGAAACCTCACCATTCGCGGGGAAAACAGAGTATGTTTGTACTAGTTTCTTTTGGAAATGGTCGTTGATCCGCTCTAATATAATACTACCCAGACCGCTACCGGTACCACCAGCAATTGAATGCAGCATCATAAACCCTTCCAGAGAATCTGATCCATCGGCTTCGCGATCAAGCATATCCATAATATCGTCAAGGACCCGTTCACCAAGATGGTAGCCAGCAGCCCAATTATTTCCTGCACCTCCACCTTCGCGGCTCATGTAAATGTTTTCTGGATTATACATTTTTCCATGTGAGCCTGAAGTAATAGAATTTATTACTCGGGGCTCCAAGTCGATCATTACTGTGCGAGGGATGTAGCGAGTGTCGTCAGATTGGTAAAAAAAGACATCCTTTCGATCCACCCCTGGTTTTGCGTACGGCTCTAGGGTGCCATCAGGTGATATTCCATGTTCAAGACATAGTTGGCGCCAAAATGAGTCTCCAATCTGGTTTCCGCACTGACCTGCTTGAACGGTAATGAGCTCGCGCATCTGAGGTAAGCGGCAGAGCGCCAGCGCGCGCGTAGCAGTTTGTAGGCAAAGGTGACTACACGTATTATAGGGTCGTGACTATCCACGTATGTAGGCTTGATGTTTCCTATTTAGGAACTGGCGACGAAGCGAGCTCTGGAGCTCTCGCTCGTACCACAATTGTATTTAATCAACTAATGAGCGTTTCAAGTTATGGATTATTGGGGTGGTGAAGATAGATATATACTTGACTACGAATATACCGTGACAGATTGGAGTTTCCTATCTAGCAAGGGTGGGGGACATTCTACTCTCTAAAACCATAATAATGACGGCACATTTCGTAGAAATATTCAGTATTTTCAGATTATGGCTCATTTATAAAATTATGTACCCGCGTGAGGATATCTGTGACCGACACTATAGAGCTGGACCCGTTTACTGGCGAGATTGGAGTCATAGCTATGCAGGTGTCGATTAGGCGACTATTGGAGTATAGGTGTCTGTGTGTCTAGCAGTCCACCCAACGGGTGTGTATTTCCACTATACCGACGCTGCCCGTATTATTCTCTAGGTAGCTATACTGCTCTGTAGCTTAGGGCTTTCCGCCAAATATACAATGATACGATAGCATCATAGGACATCGCTAAAACCTTGTAGACTGATTTAATTCCATCTAATAAAATGTCAACTTTATTATGATTCAAGCTCGGCTAATGCGCTGTCTGAGACATTGCATACTATCTATTTATACGTACGAGTCACCATCAATCACCATGTATATCCTCTTTGTATTACTGACAACTATCGAGGCTATATCAACATCTCCCTCATCAATTCAAGAGCTGGTGGGATGGGTATATCCTGACGGTGGTCCAGATTTTCTCAAAGTACCATCCCCGGCTCATATCGCCATCGCCAACAATGAGACAGCATTGATGAAAATATCCGCCTTGGAAATTAATCCATATCCATTGGTACCAGGGTATGTTGATTTCACTTATTTGCATAATTTACTGGGTGACATTCCTGCTGGATCGACAATGGATATACATGCATTTGTTGACGGTAAGGAATATCAATCCACCGTGATTAACATTTGCGACTATTTACCGTTTGCTAAAATAACTTGTCCCTACAGTGCGTATACTGGTGGCCCTAATCGTAATACTACGACTCTTCAGGTCCCCGACAATGGTTACGATAATCGGTTTTCATTTATTGCTAAAGTAGAGACCCCCGACCAGGAACTAATCTTACATTTGGCGGTTATAATTGACTGCATAAATATTAAAGATGAATTGTAGTGAGCACATCATAGCGAGAACGTAGTTATTAGTTGTCCTGAACTGGTTGTGGTTCCTTTGGTTGAGGAGGAAGCCCCCGTAAATCACGAAGCACTCGATTTAAAGGCCCACTAACGGCAGTAGGAATGACGTTATTGCCGAGAAACTCGCTCATTTGCGATTCTGCCTCGGAATTTGTGCTAGGTTTAGTCGATTTTACATGGACCACCGTTGCATTCATGATGTTGATGATGGTTTTTTTGGAAATTTTCAAGATGAGTAGTGAAATTTTTGTTACGTCATCCCAGCCCGACCAGATGTTCAACCTACCGAAATTGATTGGAACGGCCCGCAGTTTTTCGTCGTTGATGCGTCCTATGGGACGTCCACAATTACCTAGAACATTAGGAAAAACATCGACCATTCCTAGTGCTCTTCCCCTGGGCCTTTCTCCCGGCAATATGCCAGTTGTCGGTACCGAGTCAGTGGCATCGGCTATTCTCGGTCAAGTTCGGTTTAAAAGTAGAGGAAATACCTACCAACCGTCTATGCTTAAACGTAAACGTCGTTGTGGCTTCTTGGCAAGACTACGTACAAAGGGAGGTCGTAAAATCTTGGAAAGAAGGAGGGCAAAGGGTAGATGGTACCTTACCTATTAGTTATTGTATATAATTGTAGTTTAATGGCTATACATTTTTTTCAAAACCCTCTAGAGTAATTTTTTTTTCTGGCACTCTGGTATACAACCGATTAGACGGTTGGTCGAAAACTTTGTCATCGTCAATGCTCAAGAGTTCAATAAATGCGCCCAGTTTGAGCCCATTTGGCTCTTTTTGCAAGCTTGGACTCCGTTTCGCTTCGAAAAAGGCTGCCCCTGCCCCTAAAGTTGACCAGAAACAACTTGCACTGCAGCGGGAACGTGAACAAAAGCGTCAACAGTTCAAGCGTGAAAACGCACGGTTTCTCGCAAAACTCAAAGACGAAGCGCGTGAGTCGCTTGCACTCCCGCACAGTATGGATATCGTCAATGCCCTTCGTTATATCAGAGCAGCAGAAGTTGGCCGTACTGCCCATGCTACTACACTGTTTCTCGAGATGAGAATTGTCGCCGAAAAGGGTGTTCCCAAGATTGGAGGTACCTGTCGCTTACCTCGTCCCCTTGATGAGGAACGTATTTGTGTCCTTACAAACTCTGCTGAGGTAGCTGAGCAGGCCAGAGCCGCCGGTGCTGCTGTCGTTGGTAGTGATAATATCATCAACGAAATGCGTGACACGGGTGACACTCCTTACGATCGTATTTATGCTACTCCCGATATCATGTCTCGAGTAAACCAAATTGCTCGTTTGCTTGGTCCTAAGGGTCTCATGCCCAGTGTCAAGCGTGGTACTGTAACCACCAATGTTGTTGAAGCAGTCGAAGCTGCACGGGGAGAAATGTCCTTTAAGCAGCATGATACTTTCCTCAAGGTACCTATTGGCCGTGCATCGTTCACAGACCACGATATTGTTCATAATGCTCTCACCATCACAAATAAAGTCCGGGAATTGCTTGAAGGCGTCGCATCGGCTAAAAAGGGCCAAATCGGTAGAACTTTGATCACTTCTACTTGTAGCCCCAGTATTGTTATTCAAATATAGTGTATATAGATCTAATAGGATGGTTGTAGGCCGTGAAGGAGCTAGCGTCGCCGCAATCTATGCTGGGGGGTGCACGAATAGTCCGAGCGGCGGCAGGTCCACATAATATCATACAATGTAGCTTCAATCAAGCATTTATTAGACTCCCAATCCCACTACTGCTATTCAATAGCTGATTATAGGCACATTTTTCGGTACTTGGTACTATCCTCACGAGACTGCACTCGTCCCGACAACCTAGATCGACTAAACTGGAGGTACCCGAGAAAATTCACAGTGAGTCACCCAAGCCACTCCCCGTCCATAGCCGGTACCCGTTGCCGAGCGAGCCAATCTCCCAAATCAAACTGCTTACAGCCGTCGTGCATAGTACTGCATAAATTACACATACTGGGCGCCGATCAGTTGATTTTTTCCACCATTTCTAATTCTTTATTTCGATCTCCAACAGTGGCTTCCTAGGCTGACCTGCGCATTGCACCATCCTACTAGAAAAAACACAAAGATGTGTGCAAGTGTGGGGATTTCCTCGTCATTGTTTCCTGCGAGTACCATGTGAGCAAAGTATACACTACATACGCCTGCAGGCCGGGTACATAAATTACCAGCGTACTACCAGGATCACCCAATGACTTCGTTTATCCTCAACACTGGGGCTGAAATTCCTGCTGTCGCTCTCGGCACGTTTGGTGCCGAAGATCAGGAAATATACAACGCCGTCGCTTGTGCCTTGAAAAGCGGCTATCGCCATATCGATTGCGCATACTTTTATAAAAATGAAGTGCCTGTCGCCAAAGCCATTCGCGAGTCTGGAATCCCGAGAGATGAGATTTTTGTCACCACCAAGATGTGACCCACATTTGCTCATGATCCCGTCAAGGCACTCGATATTTCCTTGAGTAACCTCGGCCTAGACTATGTTGATTTGTTCCTCGTCCATTGGCCGTACGCTACTAAACCTGATCATACTGACCCTTTCTCGTGGGGACTGGGCCCTGACAGAGATCTCGACTATATCCAGATCTGGTCTACATTTCAGGACTTACCAAAGTCAAAGACTAGAGCTGTGGGAGTGTCCAATATGACTAGTGTCAAGTTAGAAAAACTCCTTGCCGCGGAATCTACTCGTGTTGTACCTGCTGTCAACCAGGTAGAGCTACACCCACTGCTGCCACAGGATCGCTTGGTGAAATATTGCAAATCAAAGAACATTCTCTGCGAGGCCTACTGTCCGCTGGCTCGCGGCCAAATCAATGAAGACCCAGCCGTTCAAAAGATCGCCAAGAAACATGGATCGGATCCTGGTCAAGTTATCCTTAGCTGGAACGTCGAGCGTGGAGTGATTGTTTTACCAAAGTCAGCAACACCAAAGCGTATTGAATCCAACCTTAAGCTTGTTAAACTTGATGACAGTGATATCAAGGAACTCACTGCATTGGGCGTCACTCATTGGAAACGCTTGATTCGACCAGATCAAAAAGTCGAGGATGATATCTACCAAAACGATATTTACAGCCAGCCTACTGCAGTATAGATTAGACTAGTATTTTTATCATTGCCTATAATTGGCACTTGCGAGCAAGCGCTCTATGGTCATCACGGGTAGTACCTATGTTATATCTCTTAAACTCAGGTGCATGTTAGATGCATAGTTGTGTAAATATCAACCATTATGGCAACTCTACTGATAAATGACGGACATATAAGGTTGGGGTCAGAGGATATTGAAAGACGTGCTGATACTCGCAACAAGATCAAATATAGGTATACAGAAACAAGGAAATCCATTTACGTAGCAGTTATATTGAGATTGTATCATGATATCAGACTAAGATTTGTATTTATTTGTGCTAACTATTCTGTATAATGCCTACCCCTGTCGCTTCGCCAGAGGCCGGTCTACTCGCCTCTCAAGCTCTACATTTTGCACGCATCCTCGATATGAATACATAATTGAGTGTTATGGTCGACATAAAGCGGTTATTTCTGCTTATAATTAGGGTTAATGCTGTCATTGTGCATGGACTAATGCACTTGACGAAAACGTTCACTTTAACAGGGACTACGTATGCACTGATTAGCTGCAACTAGCTTTTCCTTTTACCTAATGTGCAAGTGTTTTATGTTTTCTCAAAATCATCTCGTTTTGAAGAGATAAGCACCTCACACTACATACGAGTGTACTCTCGCATTCAAAGATGAATCAGACATTCTATTAAACCTCTTGCAAACTTTCAAGATAGTTCTATGTATATTCTAAAGTCCATAATCTATTGAGTGCCCGCAACAATACGCAAGCCAAGCCGAAAGTTGGGGTTTCAAATTTCAAGGCTCTGAAACGACTGGTAGTATCCTACTTAGCGCTGATTAATCACTTTTCAGTGTCTAACACTCTTCTATATTGAAATTTTTCCGTAAATTCTACATCATAGGAAACTATTCAAGAAATTAATAAATGGTGAAAATCTTTTCTTACAGTCGATCGTGACAAATTGAACCCTTTTCACAGGAAACCTCCCCCGTAGAAACGAGTGTTGAATTGGTAAAAACCTTGCAAAACGGCTTGAAAAATCCAGAAAATGCCGGCGAAATATCGCTTAAATTCAGCTACTAATGGTACAACCGGAAAGACACCTGTCTACGGTCACAGGAGTTTTGAGGAAAGCTAGGCTTCCCGTTCGATCAGCCATATATAAGCCTCCTACCGCCTTATTCAGTATTGCAGTCGGAGACGATGCGAGAACGGAAGGTACTGTAGATTCTTTTTTGGCCCAACTTTTTGCTGCATTTCTTCTTTTAAACAACATATCTGAGACATGATCGTCTAGATTAATATAATTTTTGGCTTCCTAGTACGCCTTAGGGCCCAGGTATGCTTCCCTGAATAGTCGAGGATCACAAGAGCTGATATCTATACCATGTATTGAGTCTACAATTACACGTGAAACTAATTTATACCGTTGATTGGATAAATAGTACCATGAATACACTTTTTAATGCAAAAAAAAGCTCTACCTAGCGGATGGTACACTGGCGTCTCATCCGCTCGTGGGGCCACCCCTGAATCAAAACTTGGGACGTCTCATTCGCTCGTGGCACCGCCTCATAGGAATCTATATAATATTAGAGTTTTATTCTGCGTACAGGGTGGCATTGAAACAGATTCTACCGTTTAGCAGATGGCTGGAAGTTGTTTGGATATCATTCAGGTTCTCGGGCATAGGACGTACTTCCTAAAAGTAATAGCAATATTTCATGTTCAGTAACAACTGTCGCATTGTTCCCCTAGTAGTGCTAGGAAAATACTACTACTCCTTAATGGGTCACTTCACCCCATAAACTCATACCCAGATCAGCGGTGCTACCGTCTTTGATCGTTACGCACTTTTTACGCAATCCCTCGGGATCCTTTAATGATCTAACACTGATAACCTTGAATCATTTGTGATCATCGCTTACTGCTCTGAGCAACACCGCAAACCTCAAAAGAGCAACGCCCGAGCTGAAAAAAAAAAAACGTTGTCAAAGGCTCATAGAGCCACAAATACTCGCGCCAGAATTGAAATAAAACGTTGTACCTTTTAGTGCACCAAATTTTGCATTAGGAAAGGAATATCTAGGCGGATTCTGTAGAATCTCTGATAGTGATCATGGGTTGCTGTGGTGACTTTTTCAAGCTAGCTTGCATACTTTAGAATACAGATACATATAGCAATAAATTTTCAGTTTCTTTTTTTTTCTCAATATCATGACCGTGATCCCAGGGATGAAAGAGGAAGAGGAAAGACATCCCCTGCTTCGACGGTCCGGCGACGAAGTCGTCGTCACCAATGAAGAAATGTTCTGTGACCTGGTGTATACTTTTGCACTAACAGAGCTCGCTGAAGCATCTTTATTGGAATTGAAAGGCTGGAATGTCGGTGAAACTTTGATAATTTGGCTATCAATTTGGATCATATGGCAATACTCTGCCTGGGCTACTAATTGGTTTAATCCTGAGAGAATGCAGATGAGGATTTGTCTTATTCTTTGTATGGTTGCTACTCTAACAATGTCCTCATCAATTACAAAAGCATATGATGGTCTTTCTGGCGCTTTTGCTGGTTGCCACGTCGGTATACAGGTTTGCCGTAGTGCTTTCATTTGTATTCATCTGAGAAGAAGATACGATAGGGAAAGGCATCATCTGCGAACACTTATTTGGATGCTCGCCGCTTCTACGTTCTGGATCGCTGGTGCATGTGTTTTCTTCAAATTACGATTTGCTCTCTGGGTTGTTGGCCTAGCTATCGAGTATGTTGGCCCACTTACTGGATTTTATGTTCCATACTTGGGTAGATCAGACTTGGATACCCAATGGCCAGTTAATGGTCGCTACCTGACTGAACGTTGTCAGTCTTTTTTCGTAATTACTTTAGGTCAATGTCTTGTTGCAGCGGGTATTTCACTTGCTCAGGCATCTGCGTGGCGTTCTTACGCTATGGCTTCATACTTCTCTACAGTGTCTATCATTATCGCTATGTGGTGGATCTATTTTGGAACTACTTGTAAAGATGCCATACGTAGCATTAGCCGCGCAAAAAGGCAGGCACAAATGGCATTTGCATTTCATTACAGCCATGCTCTCTTAATTCTCGGTGTCCTAGTCAATGCCACATCAAACCAGCTTATAGAGGGGCAAGCTGCTGGAAGGGGTGCAGCATCCGTACAGGGCGGCCCTGGTGATCCCGCAACTGTTGGCCAAATGCTCATGATATCAATGGGCTTGGTGATATACCTGGGTGGTAGTGCTCTATACAAAGGGATCGTATATCGTGCAATTCCTTTCTCACATGTTGCCGGTATGATAGCAATAGCGGCAGTTATGCCACTTGGCCTACGGGTTAATCGAGTCGCGCAAAGTTGGGTTAATGCCTTCATTTTATATGCTATCGGTATCTGGGAGCACTTTTACCCTTGTGGAAATGCCATTGCAGACGACAAGGAGTGATTTTTATTTTTAGCCGACTGTGCATATTACAGAATACCCTTTTTTTTCGCGTAGTAAACTACCAAATACCTTGTTACTCAAAATCGGCGCTATTTTTCTACGTGCATTTTATGCGGGCAATCTGCATGGGTAATTGATGAGTTCCCGCTTACGATTATACTATCTTGATAGCTAATCGTACAAGGCACGCTAGCATATCAGTAGAGTTAATTCGCAATATATAAATCATATCAAGAATATGGCCACGAGTTCACCTTGCTTTATTGTCCACTGGCTCTGGGTTACCGTTTCAATTGTAGAAGCTTAATTGAGACAGATCAGTTTGAGGGTGCGAGACATTATGGATAATGTGACTACAGCTTGTCGGCATCACTTCGATAGCAGCGGTCGGTTACCTAGGCAACATACCTCAATTTCTCTTCGAATAAATCCTACCTACAGCGCCTAGGTGGGGCATAAATCATTGATGCTCCAACCGTGCCCAAGGTTACCAAGTAATATGGACCTGGACAAGACTATATCCTTTTAGGGTGAAAGGGCCATCGCCGTGTAATTGGTTTGCCAAAAATCATACGCTCCAAAGCAAAATTATCTTCAACCTCAAAATTGTCAGCCTTTATAAACGTACTATCAAGGAGCTTATTGCGTTAGACACTGCTCTTTGGAAGCGGTCGATCGTATCAGTTATGCGACACGAAACCGACATGTATAATAATGATATCAACTTCCTGCCGATATTAGCCTGGTCTCACAAATTTACCTATATATACTAATGGTATTGCCTGAATCTCACTATCTTGCTTGCAACACATTATACCCCTAGAAGAGTTGCTACTACTGTATTCACGAAAGTAATCCCCTGCCCATCAGGCCATGGCGGAAGAAGTTAACGCATGCCGGAAAAACTACTACCTGTGCATCTTGACGTGCGTTCTTTGGCGATGCAACAAATGCATATAGAGTAATCGACCATTTTCCCACGCTTGCAGATCTGATGCAAGCAACTCTGAGCAACGGTTGAATTGAAAAATTTTCAACTACTCCCAGAGACTTGAATATTATGAAAAAGGCGGAAGAGAAAAAAAGAGTATTTCTTCTCGCCAATTCTCGCACTACTGGCCAAAATATCGAAACTTATGCTGTCCAACCTCCGGGAGGGATCCTTGTTGCTGTGGTAACTTTTCTCAATGTCACTGCAGGTTGAGAATAAAGATCCTGTGCCTTTCAGATCCTCAATTTCATGACTGCAATTCATGGGATGAAAGAAGAAGATGAAAGGCATCCCCTGCTTCGACGGTCCGGCGACGAAGTCGTCGTCACCAATGAAGAAATGTTTTGTGACCTGGTGTACACTTTTGCACTGACTGAGCTGTCTGAAGTATCGTTGCTTGAACTAACAGGATGGCGCGTGGGTGAAGCATTGATCATGTGGCTGTCAGTGTGGATCATATGGCAATACACAGCGTGGGCAACTAATTGGTTCAACCCAGAAAAGACTCTTATGAGAGTATGTTTGCTTTTCTTGATGGCACTTACGCTGACGATGTCTTCGTCAATTCCATACGCCTTCGGTAACCTTGCTGGTGCATTTGGTGGGTGTCACGTAGGTATCCAACTTGGTCGAAGCGCGTTCATCTGCTCACAGCTTAAACGGAGACATGACCCAGTATTAAACCATTTCCGTACATTTCTTTGGTTACTTGTAGCTGCTGGATTCTGGATTGCTGGTGCTTGTGTGTTTCACAATTTAAGATTCGCTCTCTGGGTCATTGGTTTGGCCATTGAGTACGTAGGACCATTTACTGGATTTTATGTTCCCTTTTTGGGCCGCGCGAATTTGGAGACTCAGTGGCCTGTTAATGGTCGTTACCTCACCGAGCGTTGTCAATCTTTTGTGATTATCACGCTAGGGCAATGTCTTGTTACATCAGGAACTTCGCTTTCTAAAGGCTCTCTTTGGAGCTCATATATTATGGCGGCGTATTTCTCTACCTTGCTCGCGATTATCGCTATGTGGTGGCTTTACTTTGGAACCACTGGTAAAGATGCTATTCACAGTATTTCATGTACCGAGAACCAGGCGCAGTTAGCCTTTTTATTTCATTATAGTCATGCTGTACTCATTCTTGGTGTTCTTGTTAATGCTGCTGCAAGCCAATATATCATAGGCTCGGGAGGTGCGCCAGCCACGATTGGCCAGATGATAATGATCTCAATCGGTCACATAATATATCTCGGTGGCAGTACATGCTATAAAGCAATTGTGTATCGCACGATTCCGATCTCGCATTTGGCAGGAATCGCTGCAATCGCTGCAGTAATGCCACTAGGGCTACGAGTCAACAAAGTAGCCCAAAGTTGGCTTTGTACATTTGTTTTGTTCTGCATATGTGCTTGGGAGCATTATTTCCCTTGCAAAAAGAGTGACTGGCATATTAATACCTCCGCAACCTCATAATTTATTATTGAGGTCCTAATTTATGCATGTTCAAATGCTGGATATAATATTTTCACAGTAAGTGCTCCTCGTCTCAAGTATATGTGTTATTGCAATTGTAATTCATCGATGCCCAAATTTCGGTTAAATTTTTGCAGGCAATTTGAGTCTGATTCTTTTTGCATTCTTCACATGTTTAATTCATAATTCATATAAAAACTATATCACAAGCAGACTATACTTTATTGACAAAGTACATCACATTGAGGTCTTAACGACTCCTTTGTGCATGGATTTTCTCTGCTTCATACGCGCGAGCAAAGTACTCATTAGGGCTCATAATGTGGCCGTCGTACTTCTTGTTATCTGCAGGGTGGGTACGTTCATAGACTCGAGAGCAGCTCAGATGGAACTGGTTTGCCTTGTTTTGGGCCTCAATATAGTTCAAATCCTCTTTATCACTAACTCCTCGTTTGGCCAATTCTTCCCGAAGTTGTGGGGCTGGTAGGGACTTGAATGGACACGCACACCTATCTTCGGCAGTAGGGGCGAGACGAGCAATTTCATAGCATTTGGGGGAAGAATATTCCTTCTTTGAACCTTTAAGACCATATTTGAATTGGGTGTAATAGACATAGTCCTTTTTCCCTCTGTCATCGGCATTGCGGAAGATTTGTGACCAATATAAAAGTGCTTGATCAACAGGCATCCCCATATGCTTCAAAAACACCGTGAAATATGTACGGCTGTTGAACTTTGCATGGTTTATACTGAGGTTATGGCGGTGCACCATGCTCATGCACAATGGCATCAAATTCTTCTTGTCAAATGCATTGATTTGGTCGGCAGTAATATCGCCCTCGACCTTGACGTCGGCTCCTACTACAGACCAGTTGAATCCATTACTCATGTGGTCCAAGATTGGCATGAGCCTGTCGCTTTCATCGATGCGGCCAACGACACGGGATATGCGAACCATTGAAGCTGAAATGTCGGCAGCAAACTCTGCAGATAGTAACGATACAAGCTGTTCCTGAGCGATGTAGGCAAATCCCCCACGAAGATATACATTTCTATGCTGAACAAGGTCCGGCACTCGCGTCCAATCGACTCTAAACATATCGCCAGTTTTGTACCGTTCTGGGATATGAGCCATCTCATTTGGGGACAATTTGCACAAATTTAACGGCAAAGAGTCGATAAATTCGCGTTTTTCGCTGTCGCTGCACGTGTTGAACCGAAGCTTAAACAGCTGTTTTTCAGCAGCAACAAACTTTGCCTGCAGATCGGGACTACGTGAAAAACAAAGTCGCAAGATAAAATGTGAGTAGTGGTCTTTTCTCCGTTCGGCCTCTGCCTGTTTATTTTTTGAGTTTTGGGTCAGGGGTAGATATTTCGCCAGTAGGGGTCTCATTTCGCGTTCCACGTCCTTTGGTGGAGTATTGACACTCTGTAAAGTGTTTAATTTGGATAAAATGCGCAGCCGATCCACGGCCCAGCCTTCAAAATCATCGATTGTCAGCTCGCCGCCGGGAGGGATATTATAAAAATTGAGGCGATGGGGGTACTCTGTATGGGTCGAGATCTCGCCACCAGTATTGGCGAGACCCATAGCGCGACGTTTTCTCATCATCATTAGTCTAAGGTGTTTGATGAGTGATGGGGAGAGACGCGACGCGTGTGGTGATTAATTAATTTTGTGGCGGCGGCCGGTGGCGCATGCATGTCGCAGCACGCGCAGAGTAATCCGGTAGGATCCAGAGGACTGTTTGGACCTGCCGGATCAGGCAGGTTCTTCACCCACGTGGTGTATGCCTAGTGACGTCGTATCAACATTTCCTCGACGTATTTGCGTGTCTTATGATAAGCGCCATGTTCAGGACCTGTTGCCACACTTTAAACCTCGCGCTTTGCCGTGTAAAATTTCGGCGTTACCCTTGATCCTACATGCATCTCACTGCATGACTGTGCATAGCCTAAATCTTTTCCAGCACGAGTATTTCGGGGAAAATGGGGTAAAAGTATGTTTTCTTGGAGACGAAAAGTATATAACTAGGCTAAAATACATCGATTATAGTTATTAAACAAGGGAGGGCCTGGTGTAACGGCCAACTGCCCCGCAATAATCGCCCTGCTATGGCCACCCCTGTGTGGTCACGTCACTGCAGCCAACACCCACCATGACCCCGCAAAAAGTTTGCAAAAAAGTTTTCTCGTCAAACTTTTTTGACGTCAAGACGATGGATTCCTCGAGCAAATTAGAAAACCGGGGCGGCCTCGCTGTGTTGCTGTTGAAGAGGATGTGGGGTGTTGTTGGCAACTCGTTTGCGGGGCCTGTATTAGTGCATGTGTAATACGGATGGTGCCACAACGTGCCTGTCGCAAACAATCGGCGAATTGGAGGAGATAAAAACATAGAGTCAGTGACTGAAAAAATCACTGCGCACCAGTTGGTTAAACTGAGTTATTTATTCCAATAAATCGTCGTCATGTAGGCCACAAGTGCCGAAAGTGAGGCCGCTATTTTTACCCCAGATTTTTCACCATGTGCGATGACATCATCGCAAGCGACTAGAAAAGGACCAGCATTCCCCTCCGATCGCTTGTTTGAAATCTAGTAACGCAAAATGGTATTCACAGGAAGAGGAGGCTTTGGCAATCATAGTCAAAAGACAGATATCCCAGTACAGGCAATGCCCGTGCAACACTTTTATGCCCCCTCACAAAAGATCAGAACTGGCCGGGGTGGGTTTGGCAATACTGTTAAAGTAGCCGACGTGGATATTTATTCGTCACAGGAGCTGCTTGCCGACAAAAAGGCCCATGAAGACAAGTCGCCGAACTTTTACATGATTGGCCGTGGCGGTGCTGGAAACCACGTTACTCCACAGTTTTCGCCCTCGTCGTACGCATCGTCAGTTGAAGGACAGATTAGTCCCTACAATTCGACCCCAAATCACCCGATTAAACCGCTAACATCACGGCTCTGGAACAAAATCACGCCAGCCAAGACGCGGTAATATTTGCTAGCAGTATTTATCGAGCTTTACGCTCTACGTTTATGTATGATATAATGAAGTAATAACTCGTCACGCTCTACATTTTTGTATGATATAGTCGGGGGTTGTGCTAACGCACCTAAAGGCACGTTCATGTCAAGTGTGGATTTGTGGGCTGCTTCGACCGGTTCATAGTTATGGGTATTGAGATAGCACTATTGATACCGGTAATACGACCAAGTAATGTGTTTTTTTGGCGATATCAAACGAACAGATGAGAGCATGCAACAAGCACTGGTGCTTGAAATGGTACGGGCAGGGCACGTCACGGCTAGGCCGGTTATGATGGTATAATCTGCTCCCTAGGGAATCAATGCATTAATTTTTTTTGTGTGGATATGGTTCACGGTGACCCTCACCCGTCTCCTTCATCGCTAGCCTCTCCTTCGGTGTCGCCATCAACCTCGCCCTCTCCTTCGTCCTCGTGCTCATTGCCGGACTCGTCCCTGGCACCCCGCAACGGCCAATCCGGTAGCAACCGCTCCATCCTTGAAATCACAGCCCTGTCAACGATCCCAAGATCTCTCCAATTATACCCCCCAGCATCTTTAGCTGGTGCCGTAGCCATGGTTGCAAGCATCCTGTGTACTTTCTCGGCCAGTAAATCCCCGAACTGGCCCGACTCGGGCTCAAGATCGACTATCGGCTCGAGGTTGTCGTTGTGAATTCGGTTATAGACCTGCCTCTGTAGAAACACATCAAAGGCTTTCTTCAACTGGTCCTGAGCAGGGTCTACAAAATCGTCTCGCGGAACAGGCGCCGGGTTAATCGGCCAATTACCGTACTGCACGGGGAAATGTTCACCTCCGTTGCGTTTGTATAGATAAAAACTATATAGCTGATTTCCAAACTGCGACGCCTGTAGTCGGTCTAAACCGTGTAAAGTGATTTTTGCATCGGCAATAGACCGTTTATCTTTTGTCATTTACTTTGGTTTTTTTGGGCGACTGGTTGCTTTTTCACCGCACTCTACGACCGATAAATGGTAAACTGGAAAAAGATGACAAAGTCGAGGAACAAAGTACCAAATGAGCCTGCGAGCCAACTGGCATTGAGAATAAGATCATGCTTTGAGATTCCTGCTGCCAAAATAGATAGCACATAGGTGACGTTTCCCAGTACGGCAAACATAAAAAACAATAGTGAGATACCGTCGGTGCTTTTACGCTCATAATTTAGCTTGATTTGAGGAACACGGGACGCCAAATAAAGGATCGCACATAGCCAGCCGTTAACTTGGCCCCAGAACGCAAGTGGTTGGTCCTTGTGAGGTTCATCAGATGCGGGCTTGGCACTAACAAGATAGCCAACCACTCCAAATACCGACACGCACAAAATGTAGACAATGTACCTGAGTACAGTCTTGCGGAACTCTTTGTTTCGACGAGCCTCTCTATCTTGCGGGGTCTCGTCAACAAGCGGTTGTTGTTCTGCAGTTGCAGGACTGGGGTTGTTGCGATAAACGATGCATTCAATGAAAAGCACTAGGTCTGCAAACGTATAATAAAGGGCCAACAAAGTCATGGTAGGCAGAACGTGCTGTAAGATAGCGCCTGCAACATTAAACAAATCACCTACGAGCCATAACACTACAAAGGCGAGACTGAGGCCATCACTAGATTTCCGCACATAGCACTCATAGATCTGGGGAGTAAACACGATAATCCAAAAAGCAATAGAAACACAGCCCATCACGCCGCTAAATACCTGGTTCATGTGATGTTTAGGGGCTGGGTGGAGTAAAACTGTGTCTAGCGTAGATAACGACATATCAGGCAGAAACATAGTCAAGTGACTAACTTTACAAAGGGACTGGGTTATATAAGGGCAATGAAGGGCCGTCAAGTAGAGAACCCCCCGATACTATAATGATAAGCTGTATATTGTTGTTTAAAGTGATGGTTGTTGGCCAGGTGATTACTGCTATTTGTGAGATCGATACCGTGGCGACTCTTTAAAGTTGCGTCGCAGCATAGGGTCCGTAGACGGCCACGTGACCCACCGACCAGAAAGCACTTGAAAAAACCCGTCAGCTGAAAGAGGGGCCACACCCCATCACCTAAGCAAAGATGCCAATTATCGAGGAGATTGTCGACGAGGACATCGATAACATGGACTATGATCCGAGTGATTTCGACGCAAATAACCCGTTTGACCGCAATATGCCCGTTGAGGGCGTACGACTTCGCCCCACCTCCGAGACGTCTTCGCCTGCCCCCAGAGCGGCTGTCCCGCAACCAGCAGCACCACCCATGGCGTATCCTGGTGCCCACCGGACCGAAAACCTCGACGATGTCGACATGGAAAGCCTCAAAAAGGCCATGGGCGAGAACGGCCAGGGCCGCGAGCTGCCAGAGCACATGAAAGAGTGGAAAGTGATTTACCCCATTTACTTTGACGCAAACCGGTCTTCCAACGACGGTCGCCGAGTACCCAAGAACCTGGCGGTGAAGAACCCTCTTAGTACTCGTATTGTTGAAGCGGCACAAGTGCTCGGGCTTGAAGCAGCTCTTGAGCTCACAAAGTGCCACCCCAAAGACTGGGCCAACCCCGGCAGAGTGCGGGTCAACAGCTCCAAGCCAAAACGCCAGCTGTACGCTGATATCTGCAAATATTTGCAGTCACATCCCACAACCACACAGAATGCCAGCATTCAGATGTTTAAACAGCTGGCGCCGTTTGATTCCATTCACCCGATAGGCAAGCCCAAGGGAATGGTTATCAATGACATTTTACCGGGAATCAGTCCAGCGCTAAGCTCGCAAAAGACAATTGAAGAGTCAATGAACATGGGCAACATGGGCAAAATGTTTGGCATGTAGCGAACATGCGTACTGCCCCTTCCACCGCATAAGGCTAAAACAAAAATAACTAATTAAGCAATCTAATCCGTTATCGAAGAATAAATAGTCGGGTGCATCAACACCACCGGTTTATTGACCAGCCGCACATACATTTGCTGCGATGGGTCAAGCTGGTCAAACTCAGGAGTCCCTTTTTGCTGCCGATAAACATAGAATTGAAGAAAGATCACCACATCAAATAAAATGGTACCGGCAGAACCAATAATATAGCTGAGCTCGTTCAGCAAAAATGCCCGCTGATCAGGCTCAGCCATTGAGGCACATAATATAGAGCTCGTGTACATTGTATTTCCAAATAAAGTAGCACAAAACAGTAGAGGAGATACTCCTTCCACCGATTGCCGTTTCATGTTATGGTAGATTTGAGGGATCCGCGAGATCACGTACATGATAGTACTAATATACGCACACGAGTAGCCGAATTGACGGTACCGATTAATAGCAGCAATGGTCATTTGGGCGGGAATTGGAGTGGTTACTGGTATCGCTACTGCTCTTCCCAGGCTGCTGCCGGCGCTCACCACCGATACGAGAGATCCCAGTCGCTTTCTAAACGTAATTGGCGCGCCCTTGCGGTTAGAGTTGTCCCGCTCCCCATCACTCGATACACCAACTAATACCACCGGTCTGGTGGTGCTATAATTATAGTACTGAATACACAGCACCAAGTCGGTACACACATAATAACTACTAAGGATGGTCTGGAACCCCTTTTGGCCGGTCAATATGCACCCGATAAGACCCGTAAGGTCTCCGAGAATCCAGATCCCGAGAAATGTCGGTGACAGCCCCTCGACGCTCTTGAGCTTCCAGTTTTCGTAGATCTGCGGCAGCTGAGCACACAGCCATGTGCACACACTGGCACACCCAAACACCTTTGATAGTAATTGCCACGTAACTGGGTTCATCTTGTTGCGTCTATTTTTATTATTATTCCTGGTGTGGCGATGTAAGAGGCTGTGATGATGATGCACGCGCAATATTTGTCTTATCAAGGGCGCTTGGACGCATATGCAGGCCAGCAACGTCCCTGCAGATTACGGCGATTGAAGGGAATCTAGGGATGTTGACCAAAACAAATTGCTCTTGTTGAGCACATTTCTCGGGTTTCCGACTATATGTAGCTTGTATAGTACCATATCTGCGGTTTGCGTGTGGGTCCATGTTCAAAGGAGCAGTGGCAAACGGGAATAAATATGTAATTCTATGGCTACGATTCCTAGCTCCTGACGGTAATTCAACGTTAAAATAAAATGTGAGACGTCAATTTAACCTGCTCGGATTATCGCTTCGATTATACTGTCTATGGATTTAGTGTCCTTATCTCGCATCCTAGGCTTAGGGTACCGGCCAAATGCACCAACTTCTCCTAGATAGAATAGTGGATCTCGACGACAAGTTTTAGATAAAAGCGATTTTATCGAGCATCTAAATTCTGAGATCGACACAATCGGCAATTGTGCTTGATTAGCAGTATGAGCTGCGTGTGCCTACAATGCTCTTGGTGAGTTAGACCACATGCTCGGCTGCATTCTCGCTGGCAACAGACTGACTAGCTACAGTTTGGTAGCTACAAGCTTGACGACCTTCAACCCACAACCTCACGACTACCCCTTTCATGCCCCATGCCTGACTAGTACGTGCTATAATAGACTAGGTTTTGCGTTATTTACTCTTTCTATTTACGCACTTTCGGCATACCACCCTAATAGGTAATCCCTCCAGATCAATGCGTTCGGTCACTTCTACTCTACGCCACTCTTAGATCTATAAAACTGCTTGCTCTGATACGAAAATTTCAGCTATATTCCCGTTAGTAAACGGTATAATAATCGCCCCTTGCAGCTTCCTAATCTGGTATGCAACCCTAAACAACGCATCCAGTCATTTGAGTTCTACAACCCTCACAACTCTGAAATGGTCCTGTGAGCACAAATCAACTACCAAAAACTGTGCCCATTTTTCATACTTTTCTTATCATGCAGCCATCCAATCGGACATGTCGCCCTCAACGGTTTTGTCTGCAGCCCGAGTACATGGCTGCAGCTCTCACAATTAGTCACTTGGCTCACGTTTTCTCGGAAATAACTTGCAGGAATGGGTAACAATCAACCATCAAGCCTGGGCTCGGCTAGCTCAACTGCTGCGGTAACTAGATCATCCCAATCGGATCTAAATGAAAATTCCGCACTGTTATCGACCAACAGTACATGTGATAATACCCAACGTACCAAAACCAAGTGCCCGGCAAACACATCGGTTGGTGCCAATTATATCGTATTGCCCAAAAGACAATTTCTTGTCGTGCTCTCGACCCTCTACTTTGGATCATTCTTGGCCGCTTTGGACTCCACAATCGTCTCAACTCTACTGGCAAGTATCGCTAGTGACCTCAAAGCTCTTAATAGTATCTCCTGGGCTGCTACTGCTTACTCGGTAGCCTATTCTGCTTTCCAGCCTTTATACGGCAAGCTTAGTGATATCTATGGAAGCAGACGGGTTTTAATACTCTGTACTTTTCTTTTTGGTGTAGGATGTCAAGTTTGTTCAATGGCTAATGGTATGGGCGTACTTATTTTGGGGCGACTTTTATCTGGTGTTGGTGCTGGTGGTATGCTCAGTGTCGGTAGTATTACCGTTAGCTACTATGTATCGTCCCGTGATAGAGGTGTCTACAAAGGAATTGGTAACGTTGTTTTTGGTCTTGGAGCTGCATCTGGTGGTATCATTGGATCTGCTGCCGAAGCGATGAAAGGATGGAGGTTTGCTTTTTCGGTCCAGGTTCCCATGGCTTTGGCGTCTATATTTGTCCTTTACTTTAATATGATTGAGAGGGATCCTTCTGATGATGGCAACGCTCCTAAGAACTCTGAAACGACAGACGAAAATGATAGGCCCCGCCAGCCCTCGAGCTTTGAACGCCTTGACTTTATGGGATCTTTTTGTCTCGCTTCGTTTGTATGCTTGATGATGCTTGCAATCACTACTGGAGGAAACCAATTCCCCTGGATGAGTCTTCCAATCTTTGCATTTGCAATTGGCAGTGTCTTGATGATTTCCTTGTTCTTTTACTGGGAAACTCGTAGGGCAATAGAGCCAGTGTTGCCCATTTGGCTCTTGACCGAGCGAACAGTACTAAACTCTTGTTTAGCAAGCTTCTTTGTCACTGCTGTCGCATATACCTACATTTATTTCGTACCCATCTACTTGGCAGCATGTCAAGGATATACGCCAAATCAAGTGTCACATCGCCTCATTTTCCAGTTCATTGGTGGGCCTACTGGCTCTGTTGGCGCTGGTCTCATTATGCGCAAAACAGGACGGTACTGGAGTCTTTGTGTTAAATCTGCAATTGGTACGGCGATGACAGGAGCTTTGTGGGTAGCAATGCCTATTGTTTCGAGCAGGTACACAAACACATGGTATTGGCAAGGCAGTGCCTTTTTCCTTAATGGTGTTTGCTGTGTGTCCATATTGACTATCACTCTGGTTAGCCTTATTACTGCTGCTCCAGACCACCAAGCTACTGCTACATCTGCTCAATACACTTTTAGAGGTGCTGGATCCAGTGTAGGAATAGCAGTGGCTTCTGCCATATTCAACAATGTTTTGTCCCACCAACTGATCAAAAATGTCACTGGCAAGAATGCCCAGGCGGTTATTGAAAAGGTGAGCAAGTCTGTGTCTGCCATCTATCAAGTTCCAGAGATTTACAGAGCAGGCGTAATTGAATCATATCGAGTCGCTTTGGTATGGGTGTTTGCAATGGCTCTATTAATGAGCACTTTTGTTATTATCCCTACCCTCTTGATGCGTGATTTGCCAGTTGACGATGGACAGGTACAACGGGAACAAGAGGAAGATCCTGTTATGGAGTGAGTGCCTCAACGACTTGAATGAAACATAAAAAATCCATATAAATTGTATATGCAATACTATAAATAATACCTATTTTGAGGGAAGCGAGTTCAGCTCCCCCAGCATAACTACTGAGGCACGAACTTTCCGTCGCTATAGTCTTGGAATGCCTGCATGATCTCTTCACGAGTGTTCATTACCATCGGGCCATAGGCAGCGATGGGCTCATCAATAGGCTCTCCAGCCATGAAAATAAATTCAGAGCGATCTTTTGCCGAGAACGACACATGAGTGCCTGCCCGCTCCAAAGCAACGAGATCCTTATTAGTAGCAGCCTCGCCATTGATAGTTACAGTACCACGACGGACAAGAATAGCAGCAACCCAACCATCTGGGGCTGTAAATTCAGTATCGCCTTCGAGCTTGACGCTATAAAGGTACATGGGAGTGAAAGTATGAGCAGGGCCCTTTTGACCATTGTACTCGCCAGCAAGAACATCCAAAGTTCCATTTCCAGTACTAAGTGGTACAGAAGGGATTTTTTTTGAAGTAATTGCTTGATATCCCGGCTTGCACATTTTGTCCTTTGCCGGCAAATTAACCCAGAGCTGAGCCATTTCGAGTACACCACCGTTACGAGTAAAGTTAGTAGAGTGCATCTCCGAGTGCTCAATACCTGAACCAGCCGTCATCCATTGAGCATCGCCAGGGTAAATAGTATCACTCTCTCCAGTGTTATCAGTGTGAGTTATTTCACCTTGAAAAGTGATAGTTACAGTCTCAAAACCACGATGTGGATGCATGCCCACGCCACGAGGACGATGATGTGGCTTGAATTCATACGGCGCACCATAATCTAGAGCTATAAATGGGTTCAAATGACGGCCAATACCATGATAGTCAATGGCATTGTGAACAGGGAGGCCATCGCCAACCCAATGCTGAGGTTTTGCAGCAACTTTCTGGAATACTCCCTTAAGATTTGACATTTTGTTTTCTTGTTGGATGCAATTTTGGTTGACAATTCTCTGCTTTTATATGTAAAGGACGCATTTCGGAGCTCCAAGCTTTGCATAGAGTCTTATCGATCATGCATTAGATCACGTGCCGCTCGGCATCCCGAGTAGTCCATGTGAGTGTCATTACTGTCAGAGCCTTGATGGTCCCCCAGACTTAATCCTCAAGGAGTAACGCATTATTTTTGAGAGTCAGATCTAAGGCATGCCCTTCGAGGTCCAAAAATATGTTTCAACACTACTCAGACATTGAGCATTGAGCGTATGCGTTAGAGGTAATTGTCGGCTGGTTTTAGTAGTCATTTGTGCTTACTAGGGCCACAGTGCTATTCTCTCAGTATGCCTCCTCGTAAGCAAAATTTGTACTGGCAAAAATTAGATCCTCAACCAAAAAAGCAAAAAGAGGATCTACAGTACCTTCCGTTCTCGCATCGTCTCCGACTGCAATACTGAATAAGGCGGTATCAGGCTTAAATATGGCTGATCAAACGGGAAGCCTTGCTTTCCTGATCCGATGACCGTAGACAGAAACTTTTTTGACAATTTTGTATGGACATGAATTTTTCCGAAAATATGCCGTCCAAAAAATGCATTTTCGGACCGTTTAAAGACTTTTTTCACCTTTCATATCTCTCAATATTAATATGCCCTCATTATATTCCGCGAAAAACTTTTCATTCTGCATATATTGCCTCAGATACCGTGCAGATTTTATGCACAGACCGCATAAATATGCACAACTATGCATACATCGCCATTTGCCAGCAAGAAGCCGTGGCAGTCGAGTACCTGGCCGTTAAAAAATCTATAGCGCGGTTCAACTACGATAAGCAAAGGCTAACTGCAGGTACTAGTGAGCGTAGGATATAATCTATAAATATACAAAATCATGCAAACAAAAGGCCGACATCAAGCCAGCTTCTTCTTTGTACTTTCATGCTTGATCTTGGCCGCTTGCCGATCACATTCAGCTAGCTCTTTTCTAAAATCAGCATCGCGGAACAACTTCAAGCTTCTCCACCGTTGAATCAGTAGGAGCGCAATCGGAGCCAATAGGGGCAAATACACAGCCATTTTATGTTCATCGGGGAAAAAAGCTTGTGATACCATGTGTTTATCAAAAAATGCTGCTTCGGCATAGGTATAAGCGATTCCAGCAGCTTTATTTGCCAAGGAGGGCGCGCCATCTCGTAAAGAGGCAATAGCGACTTTAAGGTAATCAATAGCAGCGTTACAGTTCTCTGCTACTTTCTGGGGAATAGCTATGCTCTCCATATTTTTAGCCAGTCGATCCAAAGAGCCAAGAGATGCAGAAGCGGCCCTGATGCTACGGGCGGCGAAAAGTCTCGCTAAACTATCGAGTCTCAATTGCAATGAAGTAGGGGTTTGTGGGGTTCCCATGAGGGTAAGCAGCTGTGACTGGAATATAGGGTAGAACGCGTCAATATTGGGTGACTCTTGAATCACGACACCTCCCCACTGCGATACAATAAATGAATTTAGTTTGGAGTCTTCAATAACAAGAGGCGATTCTGACGGATCTGGAATATAGAGAACAAAATTAAGCGTCGGGTAGGGCATTGTTGACGCCAAATTCCATTCGGCAAAATTAACAAATGTGGAAAGAGCATCGTGGTCAAGTATCCATTGACCATCGACAAGCTTAGGGGACGATCCCAAGTGAGCATAGTAATCGACTTGTGAATCCACGGTCAAATTACAAATATTTGATTCGATAAACGTGCGTAAACCGGCAAACTTTTCGGCAAACCGGTGCGAATCCCATTCAAGTCGTTTTCCGCCTCCTGACAGAACAGAGATGGCAATATGATAATTAGGAGAGTGGATTGCGGCTTGTTCGCCAAGAGGCTGGCCAGTCCATTCCTGAATCTCGTCCCAAAACACTTCTTGGATCAATACGTCGACTATCATATCAGCAACGTTTCCGGTCTGTAAGAGATCAAGATCATAGTTTAGTTCGACGATTTTACCTTGCTCCTTGACATGAAAGCCATTTTGTTGCTCTTGTTTGAGCCTGACCTCGATATTTCCCTCGCCAGAATCTTTAGTGAAATCGAGGGTCCAATTATGGATGCCAAACGATTTCAACCGAGAATCAACCACAAATTGGGAAGCTTCCACTACATCCACCAGTTCTGGCGTCGGTACTATCGTCACCGGCACCCGCGTAGTGACCATGTCCCCTACGTGTCGGTCATAACTTGAAAGCTTTTGATAGTCGAGAGCAGCTCGATGGGTCTTTAAAGTACAGAACCAGAGGGGTCCTGCCAAAGAGAACCAAGCAGTTAGCAAGACCAGCGCCTTCATAGATGGGGGCATCTCCTTGAGGTTCATTTTCAGTAGAAGCAGCACACAAGCGACGTAAGCGGGATGGCCACCAGTAGGACAACGGGTGCACGGGTGGAGGGCAGCGGGTGGGGTGGAGATGATGGATAGAATTAACTGCAAAAGTTTTATACGTCTACTTGCGGGTCGATTGTCTATGGTTTTTTTAACGGGGTTCTTTAGGCTTTGTATCTATCAAAGTAGATTAATAGTGTACTAAGTGGGGCTTACATAGAATACTCTTAGCGAACTGCTCCATCTAATATAGGCAGTTCCTACAGTGCCATGTAGCTACTTTGCAGCAACATGCTTGCAGTGATAAAACTCAACCATATAATTAACATCTACGTTCATCAATTTTAAACTGCGGCGTTTTGGCACATTACGCTCGTTTGATCCAGCTCGACTTGACACCTTCTTTCTCAAGGTACTGGCCGACCTTGGCAACGTGATCACCCTGGATCTGCACAACCTGCTGAGCCTTGGTGTTTTTACCCGCTGTCGTTTCAAAAACAGTCGTTGATCCAGCACACACTACTCGCAGAGTCTCGGCCACTGCCTTTGCAGAAAACCCAAACGCCTCGAGGCCAGTGACCCTAGTGACGACTTTATTTCCACCTTCCCGTTTGGTCGATAGTGTTATATGCGGCACTGAGCCCTTTGCAAGCTTTCCCTCGACGCCGTCCCGGTTGATTTGATGGAAAACGCTGGTTGAGTGCTTTACAAAATCCTCCACTACTTTGCCCATAATGAGCGTCTCAGCATCTTGTTTAAGTCCACAGGCTTTTCTTAGGTTATCGTCAATAGTCACTGTACCTTTATCATTGAGGTTATTGTTGGTAATATACTGCGTGATAAGTTTCTTGATTTCACTGGCAGTATAGTATGGATTGGTTGATGCAAGTGTTGACCCACTTGATTTGACTTTGTACCGTTGAATACATTCCATTTTCTCCTTTTTAACCGGTTTGCTCTTTGGTTTAGCCGATTCGGGTTGAGAAAGTGCCAACGATGAAAGCGAATCCGATATCGATTCAATGATTGTATCGCCATTTCGCTCTTTAGTAGTGACAAGTCCTTCTTTTTCAAGATGCTTCAGGAACTTTGGTAATTTTTTCCAGGAAGTGGCCTTGATCATTATACCGGGATGATCATAGGGGAAGTTTTGGGCAAGCAATTTGGCAAATGTAGCCGATGGCATGGGGTACTCTTGTTTAGTAGCGAGAGCTTTGGGGGCAGCATACATGAATGCATCGTCTGCTTCTTCGGTAGCGAGAGGGATATCGTCATCTTCCTTAGATTCTGTTTGAGTAGATTGTAGGGGCTGCTCGGTCTGGTCAGCCGGGGTTGTTGGTTGCATTTGCTGGTCTGTTTGCGGAGCCACAGTTGTTTTGGGCATTTCACTCTCTTGCACCAAACTATCTCCTCTGACATTAACTATTTCTACCGCTTTTCCTTTATCTTCTTCCTTGACATTGGACAAATCGACCAGTGCAATACCAACCGCCAAAACAATGTTGCTATCGATTGTTCTAATCTGAACGACTGACCCCTTTACAGCTTCGGGCAGCTCACCAAAAATACCCGGGATCATAAAATCAGCTCCACTTACGAGAAACTTTAAAGTATTTGGCACTGTATAGACAACAGGACACAAATTAGCAACGAGCTGTAGAGTATAAACGGTAGGTACGAGTAAATCTCCCAGTACAACGTACATTGAATGACCCTCACAAGCATATATTTGGGCCTTTTTTCCCGATTTCAGGACACATCTTGCCGACTGCAGCGATTTGGGCGCCAGTAGCAGCTTTTCCTCGGGATCAAACTCTCGGTTGACTTGCTTTTCCAGCCGAGCAACGATTTGTTTTCTCTCTGAGCCTTTAATTGCCGCAAACGGTTTTAGTTGTGCGGGTTTATGAAACATTTTTCCTTCTGCTAGGGCCGGTAGTTCTTGGACAAAGTCAGGTCAGTTGCCTATTTGGGACAGACCCATTATTAACGCCCATTTTGATGCATACACTGGCGGCGGCGGTTGAGCCTGGGCTGTGCTCGCTGAACCCTGTGATCAATGTAGTTGCATTTTATAGTAATAAAGGTCAAATATCGCTCTACAGATTAGATGGAACACTTGTTTGGACGGCGCCAGCTCGCAAACAAGTGGTGGCCGCGCGCCTGGTCTGGAGCCCCACGGGCGAGAACTTGGCGGTCGTGTACGTGGATGGGCTATTCCAAATCCTCTATGAAGCAACTGGAAAAATGGCCCAAGTTGTTGCTAACCGCAACGCATCGGCAATCGTGTGGCAGACGGGCCTGACCCGCCCAGACGTCCAGTTCGAGGTAACCCCCGAGTTTGAATGGTCCCAGAATTTGGTTTTGGCGGTTGGCACCCGCAATTCGACGCTTGAGATCAATTTGGAGGGCTTTTTGCCTATAGGGGCCCTTAAATTCGATGATACTCCGATCCAACAAGTCCTTGTTGACGATCACCAACGTGTTTACACAGTACTGAGCCAACGGGGAGTTTATGTAGTTGAAGCCGAATTTCTGTCGCGATTTACGTCCCGCCAAGTCGATGACATCATTATCAAGCCGGCCAAAATCCAAAAACTCATTGACCAGGTCAAAACCGATTGGTCTAAATATATCGCTCAACAAACGCAATTTAAAACCGCACTAGACCATTTGCTGACACTTGAAAATCCAGTTCTTTGTCTTTATACTACTTTAATTACTGGGTTCCCCGATAAGGCCAGTGCTGCTTGGATTGAGGATCTACATGAAGCCGGGTTTAAACGATGGGTCAAATCCAGTACTCAATACTATCAAAGTGTCCAGCAATTATTGACCGAGAAGATGATTCCATATATGCAATACATCATCATTTATCTTGGTGATATGTACTTGCAAGGCACATTTCTCGACGGAAATGACGCGCTATCACAAAGCCGTGACTTGGGGAGCCAACTGTTGACAAAGCTATTTGGTTTGTGTGACCAGGTAAATAAGGAAAAGGCGCTTCATCAATCATTTGCATGCGCTTTACAGGCTATTTATTGTCAACACCTTGATCGAACATTAAATGTTATCGATAAGGAGACGGTTGCTCAAGCAGACTGGTTTGAAGCCGCTACTTATGTCAAGGATTATATTGACGATCCCTGTTTGCATACTTTACCAACCGATCTTAACAAGGAGTTTACTAGCCAGTTTGCGATTGTTTTGGATAGCATCAAGACTAACCTCCACCAGCAGCTGCAGTACCATCATAAAAAACAATGGCCCGAACTGGAAATGATTTCCATGTATAAACAGCAAGAGAATGTTTATATTATTGCTTTGTCACAGGACGACAACGAGTATCATTTTATTGAATGGAATCCAGTATCGACCGCCACCTGCACTAAACTGGGCCCGCTTGTCCAAGTGTTTTTCTCGTTGGATAAACTAATTACACTCTCTACGGATTGTTTAGTTGTCTATGATTTATATTTGCAGCCATTGTTTAAGCACTCGCTCAGTTATGAACCAAAGGGGTGTACGGTCGGTAACGGCAAGGCATGTGTAGTGAGTGAAGACAGGATGCATTTTGAGGTGATTGATATTGTGCTGTGATGGGGCCAGGTTTTAAAAAGATCTAGTCTAGACTAGACTAGTCGCCAAAAAGAAAAAGAGAAAAAGTAAAGCTATTTATATATTTTAGATCTAATTATGCTGTAATTGTCATCGACACTATAATAATCATCGGCACATTCTTCGAGCCTCCTTCTCACAAACCGCACTAGTCGGGGATCGTCCATGACTTTGTCAATATACTCAATAACATCTTTATGCACTGGCTTAAAACTGTCCCTGAGAATATGTGCGTAGACTTTGGTCACGAGGTTACGCTCCCTGCATGGTGCTGCAGGTACGCCTAATGCAGTATATACTGGGGTAGGCTCGAAAAACAGCTTTCGGCCAGAAATGCCCGAGGTGATTTTGTTTGATTTGAGAAAATGAATGAATTTAAAGTACTCATGCGAGAGCAATTTTGCTTGCTCTTTATACTCGGCAATGGTCCGGTATTTTGGGGTTGGTAGGTTATTGAACCGGTATGCAACAGAAAGGGGTGCCAGAATCGCCGAATCTCGCAACTGAGTTTCGAGTTGTTTGGGCAGCACCGCTGGACGCGATCGATGGTGGAGTAAATTCTTGCCATGCATGAGCTGTTTCAGGATCCGCCAAAACGGTGAGTTTCTTGTTTTGAATCCGTAAAACGCTCGGTCAAGCACCATACGGTATGCGTGCTGGTCATTGTTGTTGAATGCATTATTTAACACCCTTAATTCGTCTCGGGCTACTCGTAAAAGCGCATCAATTCGTGACGGATCTGTAACGTATTTGCATCCATGGAATGCATGCATCGTCATGTGACTCAGCTGGTTGTTAACGAGCGCCAGTGGTGACCGGTGGGCTTGCCGCAGTATCTGTCGCAATGTTGATAATACTTGGCCACGCGTCGGTTCATGAATATAATGGGGGAGGTTGATCGCCCGTAGTAACGATGAGCACCCGTTCATTTATTTATATTTTTTTTTTTATTATTTTTCTTTTCCAGTTTTCTTTGTGCTGGGGAACTTTTTTTGATGACAGGTTTTTGCTTATGTAGTCAAGATAGAGAGAGGGGGGGGGGGGTGTAGGAGTGGCAGCAGAGCCGTCGATCACCGCTCGATTGGGGCGAGTCACTTTGGGATGCTGGCGGAGCAAAGGGGCCAACAAGATATGCCCCCAAAAGGCAGTATAGCAATGCAATATAATAGGTCCTATCGTACGAAGCTTAAATTGCCCTGCTGGCAGTAATTAAAAACGTTATGTGCATGTGGCCCTGGCAGCGTCGTCACAGTGCATGGAATCTCAAACATATGCATATGACCCCTGGCATGGTGAGTTCCTGTGCTGCAGATCGCATTTGTAAAGTAAATAGCAATCACCACGGCCCGCGTAGCAGCTTCACTCGAAAACCCCTCGCTGTATTGTATACCATATTTGATTAGTATTCAACTATCTGAAAAAATATCCTCAAGTTTGCTCGACTGTTCGTTTGGGGTCCGCGTGGCATAGGCGCCCGTTGCCCCTTGCGGCCTGTGTCATGCAAGGCAGTGTACATGCAGGAACCGAATTCAGGGCCGTGCATGAACGACGCATAGCGTCCACTTCAAGGCGCGCACCCACGCGATTATATATAAATGGCGATTTGCCGTCTCTCTCCTCCACAACTATATCGCAAATGTCTATTGCCCTCGTGACAAGTACCCTCCTAGCATCCATTGCTCCCGCCAGTATATCACAAAACGAAGATAACTCAGTTGGTCTTTTAACCGATAATAGCAGTCCCAGCTCCAGTTATATCCAAGAGTTTGTTCTCGCGGGAAATTCTACTACAATCACTACTGCTATTGCCAGCGTTACTGGTACCGGCATTGAGACCGCTACGGGGCTCGAGACGGCGACGGCGACAGGCACTGAATCTGCATCGCTAGTCGATTCCTCGACGGCCGCAGCGGCCAATGGAGCTCGTGCACTCAAGGCCGCTGCTATTTTGCCGGTTTTTGCTGCTTTGCTCTAATTTATTTATTGTTTTGCTCGAGAGGGCACGCACGCGATCCGGCTCTGTTATTTAAAACCTGTATATTTGCATATTCGCTAGTTTCGAGCTTAATTTTTGTCTGCTATCGGCTATCTCAGGATGGCCCTCAACTGCTAGCTGCTATCTCTGGCCCCAGTGGTCACCTCAGTACTTGGCAAACATCCCCATCGCATCATCAACACCACCGTATCATCACTCACACTCTACAAGTTGTAAACGTATACGGCAGCAGCAGTTTCTTTTGCTACATAACTCGAACAAAACAACCATGCATACCGGTTTCAAATTGCAAACTAGCACGCATCATGTCTCAGATCGTCTGAGGGTGACGGTGAGGTAAAACAGCCGTTTCACGATTAGCATCTTTGGCTCTCCCTTGCACTTGTTTCTACCGTTAGTACTAGATTAAAGTCACTGTTTGTATAAATATCTATAAATAATCGTTTTGTTGCCGTACTGCCGCGTTGAGGACTCACACTTCTCCCAGCTCCTTTTCCTGTTCCTCGACACAAGTCAGTTCATCGTCGTCTCCTTTACTAGCTCTAGTCTTGCCTGCCCGAGGGCCGGTAGAGTCTCTTTGCGGAAAGTAGTGCTCCCAAGTACACACAGTAAACAGGACCCCCGTACACAACCAGCTCTGGGCAAGTTGATTCACAAAGAACCCCGCCGGCATTATTGCTCCTGCCATAACTACACCGAATACATGCGATATTGGGACCGTTCGGTACACGATAATTTTGTAGAATGCACTTCCAATCAGATAAATGATTGGGCCACACGAAGAAATCGCCATCTCCACCGCAGTAGCCCGCAGACTGGCTTCTTTTCCTGATGAGAACCCACCAACTGCGTTGAAAATGATGCCTAAAACTATAATCGCATGGCTGTAGTGGAAGAGCATAGCAGCCCGGACCTGGTTCTCAGTATGCATGATGCGGGCTACTACTGCGTCACTAAAAGTTCCAAAGTAGAGCCACCACAGTGCCAACGTAGCGAGTAGGCTAGAAAAAAAAGACCCTACAAGATACGAATTCCACTCAACTGCCTCTGATAATGCCGATCCGGCATTTACGAGACTCAGGCCAAGCGAAACAATCACAAATGACTGTGACCTCTGCGTAATGTATCGTGCTTCGACTTTCCATTGAGTATTCATGCTTGACCAACCGATAAATGGCATGTAAAATCCAGTAATTGGCCCAAGATACTCACAAGCAGTAGCGCCGGCCCATAGACCAAACCGCAGGTTATGACCAGTGCAAGCTCCTGCTATCCATAAACTAGCTCCTAAACATAACCAACCAAGGGTCCGACGATGATTACTTTCAGTATCATGTTTTAGCTTCAATTGAGTGCATATAAAGGCGCTACGGCCCACTTGTGAAGCAGCATGGCACCCGCCAAACACACCGCCAAAGTCTGTAAATGCTCTTGGGATGGATGCCGACGATACCAACGACAGTGACATGAGTAAAATCAAGCATAATCGCATCTGTGTCTTTTGTGGATCAAACCAGTTTGTCGTCCAAATACTATACTGCCAAACAATCCACAGCGAGAGCCATATTAGCAATGTCTCACCCACTCCCCAGCCAGACATATCGCTGTAGAGTTTTTTTGAAAGCTGTGTTACTGCAAACACGTTAACCACATCTGAAAACAATTCTTCGTTAGTTACAACTACTGCGTCTCCGGGCTGCCGCATCAACGCGTGAATTTTGACGTTTCGCGCATTGCCAATGTTTTCCATTTCTAAAATCTAGATTTGAGCGTCAATCGCTGCTTTATAGCTCTTGATTGGATTTATTTGCATCGCTATTCCCCTTACAGATATGTCGCTGCTCTTGCGTGCCGCCTCAACCTCGCCGGCCGCCTTGGTATCGAAATTTACTCGTCGCGGCAAATCAGATATCATAAGTTGTATATAATTATTCACGTATGAATATCATTTTTTTATATTTACTCTAGGTTCCCAGCCTGTCAGTGTTGCTCCGGATGGTTGCTCCGGGTAAGTAGCAATACGCACACGAGCCGCCATCGCTCAAGGGGAGCAAAGACTATCTATTAAGTTATTTGGGTATGCCTTGACTACAGACTAAATTAGCAGATATCGACTCTCTTCAGACAATAGACATGACAGTCATATAGATCTATAGCAAATAAGAAAACAAATCATTGGTTTTTTTCATATTCTGATAAGACAAAGCATCTTTATTTTTAGATTTCAATTGAGGAGGTTCGAGACATACTGCGGTCAAGCCTAAATTGTTTCATCCACGCTGCTTCTGCAAAAGCAAGCGTCGAGAGCCAATGCAAATAAACAACCCCTTGATATGAGGATGTTTGTTAGAAGCAAAACAAAACTATATTATTTACGAAGACTATGTTATTGCTAACGAGAGCACGTTTTAAACGCCAGCGTGGCGCGTGGTTGTGAGTGTTAGTGAACTGAAACTCTCCAAGAGTGTCTGGGCCGGTAAAAATCACTGGATATTGTGTATATATATTCTTTTTTTCTTATACACGTATGCAATTGACCTCTTATATACAAGACTCGTACGTTGTTAAGTGATATTATAGTTTCCAAGAACCTATTCAGGCCACGATGGCTCTAACATATCTTATGTCTGGACATTCCTTTACATCTTCAACGTAGATAATAGACGCACTATTCACTAATGTACGTGTGTCTCGTGCTAGTACATCCGTAAACTTCCAAACAAACTGAATGCAACCAGCCTCGGTGGACTTGTTATAACAAGTAATTTACATGTATAATGCCACCATCATATTGGTCGGCGCCGACAAATAGGCTCAGCAACTCAAAGTGAAAAAAATAAAATTCGATAAATACAAAAACTATATGATATGACAAAATACTACGTGGCGAGTTCAGACAAAATCTTTGGTAAAATTCGTTATCTTCAGGGTACTCAGAAGCAGAGCTGAAATTTTTTATCATCATTATTCGCTACGAGCCTTTTGTTTGAACTTGGGCTCGCACAGATTCTCCCGAATCTACAATTATTAAAAGTACTTTTGTTAGTGGTTCAGATGGTGATGCATGTATTGTGGAAAGTTTGTTCATGAGGAGCTCACTTAACGATGTGAATCACAATCATCATAACATACCTTTTTGGCTACACAGTAGCAATACCTAAGATGTTGGGGGTCATAAACGAAGAATTCCTTAACAATGGTCCTGCATATACATCCTCAGACTGACGTGCAAATGTTTTCTTTAATCCCTCCCTCAACCTATTAGGTTGGATAGTAGTAAAGGTTGAGTGAAAAGTTTATAGTACCCGTCACGTGACATACAGGCGGGGGGGTTATTTCTCTCTGCCCCTCGTGTGGGTGCTTTGTGTTACTAAGCCGTAGTGTGTTGGCCAGGAAACATATGAGGAAACAGCAGCGAGAGCGCAAATTACGACAAGGGATTATAAAAAACCAAGCAACAGAGATCAGCTGCTAGAGTTAGTCACTCTTGGATAATTATATACTAGTGATTGGAGATTTGTCCCATATGCAGCACTGAGTCTCTTGGCATATCCTCACTTTTGCTCGTGGTAGGCGCTAGGCGACCCTTACCCACGCAGGAACGACAGTTTAATAGGCATATACCGCAATTGCTATGGAGACAAAGTAGCCGTAGCTCGATTGATTTTGTAGATTGGGTGAGATAACGATCATGCAAGTTATTGTAACGCGTCAATATGCCGTTACAATCGTTGAAAATAGGGAGGCCTACCGCATCATAAAACACTTTTACCGTTAGCAGCCTGCAAGTCACGAGATGCAAGGGTTAAAATGCGGCTTATGACATCATGCATTTTTTTTGCGAATTTAAGGGACAAATGTCTCGCATAAGTATATAACCACATAAATCAAGAGTCTAAGACACTTGATCAAGTAAAGTAAAAACAAGAATGACGGATAGACCCAGCTTAGATGTTTCATCGGCAGAGTTTACTCTTCATCCCCATAGGGACTCTCCTCAGTCCCAGTACGCAGATGCTAATGATCCTGAAGCGCTACCTGTGCGCAGATCTGGTGATAATCATTCATTGAAAAGTCGCAGGTCGTTACGGTCGTTTTTATCTCGTAAAACTAGTAAAAGTAAAAACTCAATGCACGAAAAGGGCTTACAACCCATCTCTGAGGAAGCTGACGATACGTTAGGGGAAAATGATGACGAGTTTTTAACTGATATTAAAGAGGCTCGACTTCAGGACGAAGGTGCGTCTACTTCTGCTACTCAGCAATTTAAGCGCAATGCTAGGCGCCACAAGAGCATTGAGCATTATACCAAGCAAAGCAAGCTGGTTCGCTGCCTACGCCATCTCTACGATAGTCTGCTGAGCCGTACCCTCATCACTCGGAGCTTTGTGTGGTGGTTACCGCTTGCACTATTATTATTTATCCCATTGGCTGTCGATGCATTTGGAAAAAGAATGTTGTCACTTGGCAAGGTCCGTGTAATGTGGCTTTTTATTTGGCTCGAGGTCATGTGGGCCTCGCTATTTGTTGCTCGTCAGTTTGCTCACTACATGCCCGAGATTCTTGGGTTTTTGGTTGCTATTATCGCCCCTCGTTACTTTGTTGTGATTGATGCGCTTATTGCTCTCGAAATCCCCGTGACGATCTTCTTTTGGCTGTTTATCACGTTTATTACTTTTACCCCAATCACTGCTACCAATCCTCGGGCTATTATTGACAATAGCGGTAAACAAGAATGGCAAACCGTTGTGCAAAATATCCTTGTCGCGTTCTTTCTCAGTGGTTTATTCTATCTCATTGAACAGCTATTTATTCACACCCTCAGTGTATCGTACCATCGTACCCGCATGGCAAGCCGTATCAGCCTCAATAATCGCTGCAAAAGTATTCTTTCTCAATTATTGTATGCTTCATGGCAATATTTTCCTCCTGGATGCCCTGAATTCGAGGATGATGACCGTGTTTTAGCTTCGCCTTTAGTCGCTTCAGCAGATAATGCCGGGGCCAAAATGAAAAAAGTGTTTGGCAATAAGCTTGATGTTGCCAAGCATTTCAAGCATGCCACTGCTGCGCTTAGAACTGTTATACCCTCTGGATACGAAGGTACTCAGAAACAGGCCGATCGTATTATCCGTGAGGCGCTCCCCAATTCGACTGCTCGTCAAATTTTAGCCGAACGAATCTGGAAATCCCTGGTGCTAGAAGGTGAAGACGAGCTTTCTATGGATGATATCCACGATGCTCTTGGTCAAGACAAAAGTGAAGACTCTTTGTACATCTTTGATGTACTCGACCTTGATGGCCAGGGTACCATTGCCCTTGATGAAATGGTATCAGCTGTGCGAGGAATTGGTAAAGAAACTAAACATATCAGCCGTGCCCTTCGTGACATGGATGGTGTCATCACGAAACTTCATTATTTGTTGCTCCTTTTGCTTGGATTTATCGTCATCATCATCTTTGTTGGTATGGTTGCCCCCAGTGCAGCGACTGTTTTGGCTACACTAGGCACTACTATCCTTGGTTTATCATTCATATTTAGCGCTACAGCGGCCGAAATCTTGTCTTCGTGCGTATTTTTGTTTGTCAAACACCCCATTGACATTGGGGATATTGTTATGATTGATAATGGAACTCTTGGCCATTGCCGTCTCGCTGTTCAAGAAATTAACTTGCTCACGACCGTTTTCTTGGATACCTCGTCCACCACTATTCGTCAAGCTTCAAATGCTGTACTAAACACGTTGTTTATCGATAACATCTCACGGTCTCCTCCTCAGAATGTTACTGTTAATTTAGTACTTGGATTGCCTGAAACAACCTTCCAGCAAATCGAACAACTTCGCTCCCGCTTTGTTGAATTTTTAGAGGAACACCCCCGAGACTACAGCCCCGGATTTTTCTACCAAATCACAGATTTCCCTGATCTTGACCGCCTCAATTTGTGCGTTAGTATTACCATGCGGAACAACAGTGTTGATTCAGAGCTGTTTAGCATGCGCAGGACCCGTTTCTACGAATTTATTTCTCGGTGCATTCACGATATTCCTTTGCATATTCCCCGTCGTGAGGCCAAGAATGTTGACCCGGCGGTGCCAATGTATACCGAAGGGATTGATCATCAAAACCGTAAAGTAGAGCGTTTACGCATGGGTATGACTGGGCCTGCAAGTGATGTTCAAGGATTGGGCCGCTCCTCCGGTGTCAGACGCACTAGCTCCTCTGCTAGCCATACGGGCCTGCGCCACAGAAACATGATCAAATCATTTGGTGAATATACTCCAAGTGATAGGGGCGATGGAGGCAATTAGGATTACACTGCTCACCTGCCCTTGTAGGCCTCCGCTGCTCACAACGCTTGAGCTGAATAGGCATCACTTTTTTTGTATCACAATTTTACATTCTCATTATATAAAGACTTTAAAATAAAGCCGTACGTCTGGTTATATTGAGTAGTATGCGAGCGCAGCTCGCGGTATCTATCCAATCCACCATGTGCTCGCCGGTAGTCAGTCAACATGACGCTCAATGAGAGAAGAGGGGGGAGGACGGTGCGAATTGATTGCCTGAATCATCTCGTTGCCAATCTTGGTTGCCTCGGGCAACATGTGTTTAAAGTACTCTTGACAGTCTGTAAACATGCGTTTATAGCCATCAAAGTCGCAGTTACCAACAACAGTAGACCAGGCCCGAGCAGAGATAGCAAACTCAAGATCATCTCCACGGTAGCTTGTAGATGAAAACGCATCTTCTATGCATTGGTCAAGAAGACCCTCCGACATAAACAAGTACTCAGTGACTCCGAGAAGAATTCGGAAAAGTGGGGTCGAGCAGATGACATGGTCATATGGAATAATCTTGGATTGGTGCCAACAGTCTACAATAGATAGAATAGACAGGTGACTATTGGGAGTTCGCTCCTTTGATTTAACATCAGTGGCAAGCGAAAACTGGCCAAGGAGCTCGTCTTCGAGCAAAAGCGAATGCTCGGGTCGTTTTATTACTTTATCAAAAACAAACTCGCGGGCAGCATACATTCTTTGTCTAAACGCCTCTTTTTCCCCCAGTACCATCAGCTTGAATAGGCTCACTACTGAGGTCGCATACTGCAGTGTTTGAACGTGGGCCATGGGGTTTAGAATCGCCAACCCAGCATAAACGTGCCAAGCATTAGAATAAATACGCAGGGCAATATTAATCTTTGCATTTTCGAGGCCAAAGTTGTATCTGCTCACGAGCCATGGGTACTGACGGTTAGCTTTCCAAGCGGTTCCCATCGATAAAAATGCCATATGAGTGACTGCTTGTACGTCTGCAGTAATCATATCGTGCTCTTTAGCGGTCAAGTACACAATAGTTGAGTTGAACGATTTCATAGCTTCGGTTACGCTGTTCAACGTCTGTTGCGATGCTCTATGGCCAATAATTGCCAATGGCTGACCCCGGGGATCGACACCAGGACCATGCATCGAATGAACCGATACGATTTCTACATCTTCAGGTAGATATTTTTCAAATGCATCGATCTCGGGCGCTTTACAAGAAGTCTGGCCACCGACGCAAGCGCCTACTTTTGTGGACGGGCCGTAGATACTCACCACTTTGTCAATGTTGCTGGCCTCGACACTATAAACAATATAGTCTGCTACACGCGAGACCATATGGCCATCCTTGACGACCTCAATGTTGGTGTGGTTGAATTCGGAGCGAAATTTCTCGAAATTGACGGGGATATCGCATGCCACTACATGGTAACCGGCATTGGCGAACCGTAGCGCGTACATTTTTCCCATAGCACCGAGGCCAATGATTCCTATCTTCATGGCTTTTTGACTAATTAGGAAGGCCCAGCTGGAGTGACTGGGGGAAGGTCTAAGGCGAGACGGTCACTTGGAAAGATCTCGGGGCTGGCTTGGATTTGAGCAGTAGTAGTTAAATAGAATTATAGAGTCTAAAACGATACGGGCCCAGCACTGTGTCGTGACAAAATTCGTCTTTCGGCATTGACGACGACAAGCCCCTACTACAGGCGATTTACATAACATGTATGACGACTGGGCATATGCGGGCATTGTCACAGATTTACAAGCCTCCCAGCGACGCCCTCGGAGTGAATCACTCGTCAAGAAAATAGTTGAGCTCCACGATATTCCATTTGTTGACTACGCTTCGCTACGACCGCGAAGAAAGTCCGTGCCATTTGTCCATGAGCCACCATCGCTTGATCTCGATTTCCCCCTCAGCAAGCACGAGAAATTCCGCCTTTGGAATGCAGAAAACTGGGCCCCTGCCGCCCCTGACGTGGATTCTCCACTGCCAACCCTCCAAAGTGACTTAGCCGCTGCATACCTTTCAGTCCTACAAGCAGACGCTTTACAGCTAGTATCAGATATCGATGCCACTCACAATGAGCTTACAGACCTCTGTGATGCTTTAGAAACGCTTAATATGCGGTCAATTGCTGCTACAACCCACGAGCAAAAGCTCTCTAATTTATACAATGCTACTTCAAACGCATTGCAAGTATATGATAACCTTGAAGCAGCAACACGTACTCTTAATCGTCCTGGCACTCGTGCTGTAACCAGCTCTACTTTCCCTCAATTGCTCAAAAACCTCGAGGAGGGCCATAAATTTTGTCTCGCACACCCAGACTTTATTGACATGGATCTTTACGAATTACGACACACTCAATGTATATCACGCGCACACGCGCTAGTTCTTGAGTATTGTACTACGCTCTGGAACGGCTCCCAGCAGTCGATTACCCCTAAGCTACAGGGCGCCTCAAAGGTTACTGCAGAAGCACTTTTATGGCCGAAATTCGCTGCCGATACAGCAAAGACGCAGGATATTCTCAAACACCTCGACTCTGACTCTCAAATCTTTTTGGAACTGCAACGGGCGTACTCTAGAGTTCGCACACAGCTATTAGCCACACAGGTCAATAACTTGGCTACAGACTCTTTTTCGGCCTCACTATCGTACCTCAGAGACTTGATTGTTAAAGAAAAAGAAATGTGGAGAGATACGTTTGGTAGTAATGCCGGGTTTAATGAGTACTCGGTGCAGTTCTCCGAGCCATTGTACATTGAACTCAGAGGAAGAATTGTGCATGAAATGAGTATAAATGCATTGTGTGATATCATAATGCTACTTCAAGATGACGAATCTCCTGTAGCAGCTGAGGTCTATAAAGACGCTCAGAATAGACTGTTGTTTAGAGCCGACCAGATCGTGGATCAAATCCTTAGTGCCCGTGTGACTGTCAAGGATTTAAGAGCAGAAAAGTTCTCATACGTGCACGAAACACTCGCTCTACTCTCACAAATATATGACCTGATGAATATGACGGTTTTCCATGAGTTTGCACATCAAAGTATTCGCCAGTGTATGCTTGCGTTACGCGGAATCAACGCTACAGAACTTTTGGGGGCAGTAGAGGGGCATTTGTTCCATATTCGCCAGCTAGTGGCTCTTCAGCGTGGAGTTATGGAGTATGATCTTGCCCAGATCAAATCCCCCCAGGTTGATTTCAGCGGACTTGGACAGCTCGTCCACACTGTTCGTACTACGCCCCGTACTCTATTATCGTTTGAAAAATTTATCAACTCCATGCCTCAAGTCGTAGAACAGCTTTATGATAGCATTCAAGAATTGCACGCCGAGCTTCAAGTGGTAGTCCAACAATTTACTAGCAGCTGCGTCGACGAGCTATTGGGTGCTGTATCAAAGAGGGATCCTCGCACAGCCATCAACGATACTCGTGTTCTAAGAGAAACCGTACCCAAAATTATCGACCGGATTCTTTCTATGGCGAATAAACACATCCAAGACGAAAAGATTGTTGAGGCTCTGATGGACTCGGTCATTGATGCGTTCGTGGAGGCATATGCTGAGTACCATAGCTCCATTTATGCTAGTGGTACATCAGAGCAGCTCCAGGGAGTATTAGATCCCGAGGCTTTTGTATCTTGGTTAGCCCATACCCGCGAGACAGCGGCCCATGGTAGACAGTAAATTAAAGTATTTAGCAATATAGGGACCCGTGATTCTAAGCATTTTTAACTATAATCCCAGGCATACCAATTCCATTTACATAGCCGATACTAGCCGCAAGCGTTCCTTTTCCACTGTTGCAAACCTAATCTAATCAAGTCCGGGCATCCAACGAACCAAGTACTAAAGTTTTAATCTATTAAACTCTAAAACAGTTTAGCATAACTAAAGATACTTAAGTGCTATAGTAAATGCATACTCGTTATTGGCAATGGTTTCTTTTTCGCCATTTATAGTGCTTTTCTTACCAGTAATGGCTATGTGGCCCACTTCTTGGATCACCGCAGAGGCATGTGGGAGAACTGCAAAGGATTTATTTCCCAACTGTACAGAAGTAGATAACCAGTGCTTTTGTAGCAATGAAGGCTATCTTAAAACGGTAGTGGAGTGCATTGTCTCGCACACTAGTCCCACTACCTCTGATTCGGCTGATGCGTGGGATCATTTCCTCCAAAACTACTGCGATTTGAAGAATGCACCACCTGTCACTAGAGATTTGTACGATCTGGTATCCAATGAGGATGCTTATCATCCAGTGAGCACATGGCAGTACATTCATGGATACCGGGCAATGTACAATCATTTACAGCAAAAGGACACTGGCGCTATTCAAGGCGGAGTTTTAGTAGGCTATTGGCTAGTACTTCCCCTCTGTGCTGCTTCTTTGAGGATTTTTCGATCTTTTGCTCGGTACTTGGGATCGCCAAGTATTGTCAAGAAGCCCGGAAAATATATGGTTGCACTTCAAAGACACGTATTGATGCCTGCACTCTATAAAAATAGGCACATGCGTAGACTAGAATTGTCGATATTCAAGTTCAGTATGGGCACTCGCTTTGAAACGATACTTATCTTGCTCTATATCCTGTTGACAGTTATCTTTATGCTCTGTCCCTACACGTTTATGGATATGGATCCATTTTACGATACTCGATGGAAGCAAATGATGAGATATAGCTCTGATCGTAGTGGGATTCTGGCTACAGTACAGTTTCCGTTGTTGGTCCTGTTTGCAACCCGCAACAATATATTGATTTGGTTGTCTGGATGGTCTTATGCTTCATTTAATCGTTTTCACCGGGCAATATCTAGAGTCGTTTACGCCCTTTTGATTATCCATTCAATCAATAAACATATATTTTCTGCGAGTTATGGCTCATCACTAGTACTTTATTTTTATCCACTTCCATACTACCGGTACGGTGTTGCAGCAATGTTTCTATTTGCTATTATGATCTTGTTTGCCCAGATTAGGCACCGGTTTTATGAATTGTTTTTGGTATTGCATTTGATGTGTGCGTTTGGAGGCATTATAATGTCTATCTACCACCTCGTTGGCATTGGATACCAACAACCGTTGTACATTTGCCTTAGTATTTGGGGACTTGACATTGTTGTTAGGGGTTTGAGGCTGTTTGTATTCAACTATAGCGTATTTTTGGCACCGCTAGTCGGGCATCGCAAGATCAGTTATGGAACTATGAAAGTTTATCACCAGGAATTGACGAGCGTATCTGCTAATCTTCCGGTACGATGGAGGTATTATCCTGGTCAATATGTTTATCTTCACCTATCGCCGTGGTCCTTTTTAACCGGCGGCCACCCGTTTAGTGTAGTAGGTGAGAATCAACAAAAGGATGGGCTCGAGATTATCTTTAAAGCACGACAAGGGTTTACTCGTGTATACAAGAACAAGCTCACACAACTTGGCTGTACACCTGATACTCCCGTAACATTGCCAGTTTATATTGAAGGGCCATACGGAGTGTCGGCACCCGTTCAAGATTACGGCGAAGCGATACTCTTTGCCGGTGGAATTGGCATTACTGGTATTCTAGGGTATATCGAGAAGCTTTCAGAGCCTTGTCCCGATACGCCTTACCGTAAAATATTGGTTGTATGGACTGTTCCTAAACGTGAGGACTTTAAGCCATTTGTGCGGCATATATATCGTTTGCAGACCTTGCATCCGATCGAATTCCAATTGTATTGTCGTGGAATAAGGAAAGAAGCGATAAATATAACCCTTGCCGAGGTACTAACCACGAGCCCTGCTACTTTCTCCGAGTTTGGCTGCTCAAACTTTGTGCAGCTGGGCAATGCCAGTACTACAACTCTTGACTACTACAACAATCTGATACATACACATAAGGAAGATGTGGAAGGGAGTAGTAGCTCAATGGACGGTGCAGAGACCGCCAAGAGCACGAGCGGACTTTCCAACTGTTTATTTTCTGGTCGCCCAGATATCCCCGGTCTCGTGCAAAACTTTTTTGCAGAAAGTCACTCTAACGTATGCGTAGTATCTTGTGGTCCTGCATCAATGGTTGATCAAGTGCGAGCGAGTGTTTGTGACTATATGGAGGAAGCACTACATGGCAAAGTGAGCTATTTTGAGGAAGCCTTTGAATGGTGACTTTACATAGCATAGATAAATAAATAAAAGATTAGAAGCAATCATTGCTTTGTATTAAGTTCGGGATTGTAGAGGTTTTCATCCAATCTACTGCCGAGTTCTCGCTTCAAAAAGTCAACCTTTGATGCGTCGACAAACAGCCGCCGGTCATCAAGCTCTTCAATGATGATATCATGGAGTCTATTATCGATGCTAATAATCAAAGCTCGAATACTCGGATCGCATTCAATGAGAGCTCCTTGAACGGCTGTAGGCATTTTTGTCTATCTTTTTGTGTAGGGTTTGTTAAAGGGGATTGTGGCGGGCAACTCTTGGGCGAACCGGCGCCGCCACCGCGCACCCCCTCATGACATAAGCGCGCCTCGGCCACTCATCTTCCCCACATGGCCAACAAACTGCGTATTGCCGTTCCTGTAAAGCGCGTTATTGACGCTGCCACTCGGCCGCGTGTCAACAAAGCTCAGACTGGTGTTGAGACCACCGGCGTCAAGTTCAGTATTAACCCGTTCTGCGACATTGCCCTCGAGGAGGCCGTTCGGTTGCGGGAGCGCAATAAGGACGCCGTCGAATCAGTACATGCTATTAGTATTGGCCCCAAGAAGGCCCAAGAAGTTTTGCGGGGTGCATTGGCCAAGGGCGCAGACTCTTGTACCCTCGTCGAGACTGACAGTGAGGTTGAACCCCTCTCGGTTGCAAAGATCCTCAAGGGACTTGTAGAGAAACAAAATTCCAACCTGGTTCTATTGGGAAAACAAGCAATTGATAACGATGCTAACCAGACCGGCCAGATGCTGGGAGCTCTTTTGAACTGGCCCCAGGCAACCAATGCATCCAAGGTCGAGGTCAATGGCGATGAGATTATCGTGACTCGCGAGATTGATGGCGGTGAAGAGACTGTCAAGGCCAAGCTTCCCATGATTGTCACCACCGATCTGCGCCTTAACGAGCCTCGCTACGCATCGTTGCCGAATATCATGAAGGCCAAGAAAAAGCCCATTGAGACAATCAAGATCGCCGACACTGACGTCGATATCACCCCTAAGCTTGAGATTTTGAGCGTACAGGAGCCGCCCGCTCGTCAGGCCGGTAAAAAAGTCGCAACTGCCGACGAGTTTGTTGCCGAATTAAAGGCAAAGGGTGGCCTTTAAACCGGCTCTACAAGCGGCGTTGTTTTCTTTAGTTTGTCCTATTTGGGCACTATATAGAATCCATAGATGAGTTATGAAGTTTTTATGTTGCTGCCGTTGACAGCACTCTTAAGTACGCTGCCAGGTGCCATAAACTTTAGGAATCACTGGTAGCGGGTGGGCCTCGGTGTTGAATACCGTTTCGTTGAGCTTCACGAGATCGTCGTCATCAAATAGCAAGTAGAGGTACTTTAACGTCTCAGCAAGCCAGAACGACTCGAGCGAATCGCGCTTCTGGCCAGTGTGCACGTCGTCGAGGCTTGTGTAGCCACCGTCGGCAAGACGAGTGTGGGCTCTAAATGATTCGAAGATTTGCCATCCCCAATCACGGTACTTCTGGTCACCAGTCAACTTGTACAGCACCATAAGTGATTCGACCGTCTCGGGTCGTTGCAGATTGTGCACATCAAGCGGTTTGATGTAAAAGTCCTCGGTGCTGCCATCCTGATCATTAAACACTACAATCTCAGGGCTAAGACCAGTCTCGGTTCCAAAATAAGTCGCAACACACGTTTTGGTTAGCTCGGCACCGATATCAAACTCTTGCTGCAGCTGTGGAGTCCACCACGGCTCGCGCTTCGCCGCGTCAAGGGTCAGGCCATGAGTGGCACCGAGGGCAAACATACCACCGGCAAAGCATACCAAGTGATCCATCTTTGTATCAAACCGAGAGTGGAGGCCATTGGGCCGCTCACCAATGAATAGAAAGTCGTGCGGCTTGGAATGGCTAGTCAGGTGTTTGCGAATACCCGCCACTGCTTCATCGTACAACTCCTTATAAACTGGCTCGGTCTGGTTGGTTTGCAAGTATTGCTTGATCAAATACTCATAGTACGAGTCGCCTCGACTGCCAAGGCGAATCTCGTTGCCCATATACTTGCCGGTGTTGGACATTAAATAAATTGGAACTAGTCCATCCTCTGGCTTATTGAGATCCAAGCTCTGCATAACTTGCTGCACCGCATTCCAGTAGCTTTCGTTACCAGTAAGATAGCTCAGGTACTTGAACTCAAGCTGGAGGGTACTGACTTCTGCCGTCGAACTAGCAATACCATTAAATACTTTACCGGTTTTTAAGTTGATATCGGGACCAGGAATATGAGACTGAGTATCAAATGCATGCATCAAGCGATCAGCGAGATCGACTGATTTCGACAACAGCATCTTATCTCCACTGAGATGATACGCGCCAAGTAATCCACCAAGCATACGGATTGTGGTCTCAAATAAATTAACTTCTTCGTCAATATCATAGTTTAGCTCGGAGATCCACGCCATACTCTCCTTGGTGTACTCGTCAAGGCCCATAAGCATAAACGTATCCAATGAATCAACAATCATCCATCCAAGAACCTTTTTTCCCGGAGGATCGGTTCTTTTGGTGACAGGGCCGTAGTGATCGCTTCCCCATCCGTATTTGCGGTAATCTTCCCAGGTCTCAACCGTGGCCTCGACAACGGCACGTTGCCTGTCATTTGAGTATCTGCCAAGTGGTGCAGGCCACTCGGGCAGCAACTTTTTGTATACAATAATTGCTAATAACAAGCAAATCGCCAGCTGTATCACTTTAGAAGGCCTAAGCATTGTCAAGTCAGCTTAGGCTATGGGGGTGCTTAAAGGCGTACGAATATTCCATCAAACAAAGTCTAAAGGCAGGATCATAAATATTAAACACAAGGCTTGGACAAATCATGGTGCTGAAATCGTTCAATCAACTGACAATGCTACCCATATCGTCGTGGGTGCCAACATTGACCCCACTGTCTCTGATTCTGACGTGCATAGGCCAATAGTGACTGAAGCTTGGCCAAGTGAATGCATTGAGCAAAATAGACTCTTAGATCCGGCCCTTTTTAGATATGGATCGACTACAAAAAGATCCCTCACAGATCCGGTCGTGCACGATGATCCCTCGGTGAAAAAAATCAGGGCTACACGACAAGAAGCGTTTTCCTTTGATTCATCAGTGCTTGAATCCTCTCCCAATCAGCAAATCATCGATTTCTTCCATGAATTGGCGAACCAGCGATCGGCTTCTGGCAAAGAGTTCTCCAAGCGAGCGTACGAGCGAGCAATAAAGGCTGTTGAAGATCTGCCCATGAAGATCACCTCCGTTAATCAAGCATGTCTGCTCCTTCCTACCGTGTTTCGTGGCCGCATCAAGCAAGGACTCGAGACTGTGTTGGACAACAAGCTTCCCCCCAAAGTTCTCGAACAAATGCAAGAAAAATCCAATGTGTTGCTAAAGTTCAAAAATTCCATTTATGGAGTTGGCGCTAAGCGGGCACTTGAGTTCTACAACAAAGGATGTCGTACTCTCGAGGATGTGCGGCTTGCCACTAGTGACCCGAGAATGCTCGTGTCTATAGAGCATTCTGAAGAGCTTTTACAGCGAATATCCCGTACAGAGGTTTATAAACACTATGAATATGTGACCAAAGTAGTCCATGAGCTGGACCCAGATGCAGAAACGTTATGCATGGGATCATATCGACGGTTAAAAGAAGACTGTGGAGACATTGATATTATCATCACTAAAAAACAAGCAACTGATAAGTATGTTCTCGAACTCATGCATACTACCATCGATAAACTGTTTGAGTGCAACTTTGCTGTTTACACGTTTGGTGGTCGCGACGGCTCCCACCGCTGGTTAGGAGCAACAGCACTATCTGATGTATCTATTTGGCGAAGAATGGATATACTCGCTGTGAAATATAGTGAGCTTGGTGCTGCCATGTGTTACTACACTGGTAGCGATATGTTTAATCGATATATGCGGTTTCATGCCCAGAAAATTGGGTTACAGCTGAACGAAAACGGCTTATTTGTACGAGATAGCGACTTGTTGGTAGAAGCTGCGAGCGAGAGGGCAATATTTGAAAAGCTCGGCATCAAATGGACAGAGCCGCAGGACAGGACGCCAGACAAGTTCGAGCTCCTCGAATCTACCTAGGTTCATTTGCGTGTAAGATCAAGATATTCGTGGCTTTCTCTCGACCCATTTTTAAGTATGCTCGTAGCATGTGTGATATCGCGCCCCATGCTAAGAGTTGATAAGCTTTGGCCGCTTCTCACGCGTAATATAGGGGTTTTATATGCTGAGGCTGGGGTATCGAAATTGAGTGCGCATCTAGAATTATGATAATTACCCTGATTACTTTTTAATAGCCCCAGGCTTTTGATATCAAGCCCTGTTCTATATCAATTCTTACTATCTGGACATACACGCAGTGCTTGGTAAATAGAGCAACCTCGCCGGTGTAATCTGTAATTGTATTTCTTATGATGAACCTGAGTTGTTCAACTTCAAGTTCTTGAGCGCCAGCAACAAAGGGAGCGTTACTCGAGCCGTACGAGTATCAATTACTAGGCGATTGAACCATCACTGCAACTTCAAGACACAATATGTTGCTGTTTGACTGTTGATAAGTTTTATAGCGTTCTATACATATAATAAGACGGCTTTGAACTCATAGTAGGCGCAAAATGGTGCCGAGAAGGTGTGCAAGTGCGTGAGTTTGTGTGTAGATCACTTGACCGGAACACTCCTATCAAAGCATAGTAATTTCAATCGTTCTCGTAGTAAGCAAAAAAAAAAACAGTGAGAAAAAGATACCATTAGTTTCAATCCACTAGAGCCCATTTCAATGAGGGAGGCAAAAAAAACATCTGCAGTACCTTCCGTTCTCGCATCGTCTCCGACTGCAATACTGAATAAGGCGGTATCAGGCTTAAATATGACTGATCAAACGGGAAGTCTTGCTCTCCTGATCCTGTGACCGCAGACGTGTATTTATCCTTTAGCTTGGTATGGATGTGAACTTGTCCAAAAATTGGCCGCGCCAGACAGCGCTTTTATGAGGATTTGGAATTATTGAATGCTTCATACACATTCTAATAGCGATATTCTTATTTTGATTCACCTGAAAAACTTTTCATTCGTCATTTATTGCCGTAGATACAATGCATATTTCATGTGCGTCGTGCATGGGTATGCATGATTCCCGCAGGAGACGCGTGTTTTATGTTCTGAGGGTAGAGGAGCGCATTAAAGACTACGAGACTATGCAAGAGCTGCAAATGGACGTGAAATCGACAACAGGTATGGATTATTACTCTACCGTTGGCAGTTTTGTAGTGTAGGTAGCTTGTGACGGTGTACAAGACCGGCAATTCTTAGAGCAGTGAAAATTAACAAGCAATAACCATTGATGATTTGGTGGTATAGCTGGTGCGTACATCATAGAGCTCAGGTCTACTCTTGGCATGAAGAACGTGGCATTGAGCCATGGGTCATACGCGTACCAAATACTATGGGCCTAACAAGGTTGTTATTGCCACTGCATCGAGAAAGAAGAATTAGTTTGGTTACCTATTGAAGGTGTCTGCAAGCCCGTGTGGTTACCTGTGGTAATCCCTTGCTTGCGATATCTAAAGGGGGAAAAATATAGCCAAGTGATCACATCCACATATAGACCTTTTTAATTACCAAATTTCAAGTACTCTTTGAGGGCCATTTCTCCTACTACGATGGCCCAAAAACACTTTTTCAAAGAGTACACCTGTCAATGATTGAATAGAGAACCAACTCTAAGCAGGCAATTACATAGTTACATAATCAACGTTTCCTACATTTGTGGTTTGGTGTCGCTCCATACTTTGTCCGTCTTAGCAACAAACCTTAACAAATGAGTGAAGAAGAAGATTTTATGCCCAGCTGCGACAGCGCCGATTATGATTTCGGATATAGTGATAATGATGCCAGTGACCAAGTAATGGAGGACGAGGAAGTCGACCCCGAGAACCAGTACTATCAGGCCAAGTCCATGCGCGAGAGTGACCCCGCAGAGGCACTTGCCCAGTTTTCCAAGATTATCAGAGATAACCCAAACACAGAAATTGGCGTCAAGGCCAACAAACAGTCCCTCAAGCTGGTGGTGAAGCAGCCGTCGATCGGGTCGGTAGATGACGCGTTTAATAGCTTTCTGGACGCCATTGTCTCGAGCAAGATTAACCAGAGCTACAGAGACCAGAGTTTCCTTAATATGCTAGAGGTTGTTAAGGACACTGGCCGGTTTGAACCGCTGTTGCAAAGGGCAACAACTAAGTTCAACGCTAGCAGTGGCTGTGAACGTTTGGCAAGCCGTACTACGCTAAAACTAGCAGGAACATATTTTAATGATGGTAACTTTGCTAAAAGTATCCAAGTTCTCGATACTCTCGGCCCATTGGGACTCAAAGATGACGATCAGTGGAAGACGAATCTTGGCCTCGAGGTTCTTGCCCTTCGGATCCAGATCGCCATGAAGCATGGAACCGGTGAAGAAGAAGGTCTCTATGAAACAATTCGCCGTGGATCACAGATCCAGATGGCGCACCCTCGTATTCTTGCCGTAATCAGAGAGTGCGGAGGGGTGATTGCCGTGCGCCATCACGCATGGGCAGAGGCTCGTACAATGCTGCTCAAGGCATTTAAAAGCTATGATGAGGCTGGATCTCTGGATAGGATGAGGGTGCTGCAGTACTACATTGTCTGTAGTATCTTGACCGAGAATGGCATCAACCCGTTTGATTCGCAAGAGACTTTGGCATATAAACAATCGCCCGAGTTGAGTTTTTTGCAGGATTTAGTCGAGGCGTTTATAGACACTGATTTAAACAGGTTTCAGGCAGTAATGCTCGATCCGTTCTTTGCGCAAGACCCGCTTGTTGCAAAGTATATGGTCGAGGCCCTGCATAACTGTTTCCAACAGCAGCTGCTGATGAAAATTGTGCGGCCTTATTCACGCGTCACTTTCCAGTTTGTAGCCAGCAAGCTAGACGTGGATATCGCCCATGTACCGCTTCTGTTCACTCGTCAGATCCTCGCCAAGAAACTGGCAGAGGCCCGGATAGATGATGTCAATAAGGTGGTTGAGTTTGGCCAAAAGTCACACCTAGTGGCGCGGCAAGTCCCTGCTTCGAAGCTAGCGCTGCCCACGCGATACAAAGAGTTTGCCGACTCGACCGAGCGCGACAAGTTTGAAAAGGCTATCCTGCTAGCGAAAGAAAACCAGAAAAAAGAACGATCCGATTTTTCAAGAGTGTACAATGAGCTGATTGATGCGACTCAGTACCTACATATGGCAATTCGGGCTCCTTGAACGGGTCCCCACGCTTCTTTATTTAATTTTTTTTTAACTTATAACCCTATCCATGTAGTTGTGACGAGTATACATCGAGTGGCCTAGACTGTATACTGTGATGGCGGTTATCAAGCTAAACTATGCATACTTTCTATCTACAAATGCTTTGCCACCTCCTCGTAGCTCACATCGCGGTCAATAATCGAGCGAATATTGTCTAATGGCTCACGAGACCCACCCCATCGAAGGACATTGTTTTTGAATTTCTCACCTCCCGCTTCGCTCATGGGGTCCTCGCCAAACAACTTATCCCAAAACATGTTTGCTAGGCACCGGTCAAGCAGGTAGCTGTAATACGTAGCACCGTAAGAAACAAGGTGGCCAAACTGAGCATACTGTTCTGAGAAAACAGTGGGGAAAATGCTATATTTTTTGATGAGCCCATTTACGGCATCCGAGGGGCTAAAGTTCTTGTCACCAACCACTGGTGAATGCAATTTTTGATCAATCATTGACAGCAAGATCTGATGATAAGACTCCCATTTCTCGGTATTATTATTGAGCTGCTGTATCTTTGAAAAAAGCTCCAACGGCAACATCTGGTCAGTCTCGTAATGACGTGCAAACGTCTGCAATACTTTGGGTTCACTCGCAAACTTTTCCATGAGAATCGAAGGTAGTTCAACGAAATCTGTAGCGCAGCGAGTTCCTGCTACATTGTGCAGCTTGGTGCGGCCAATCATGGAGTGGATTGCATGGCCCATCTCGTGGAAAAGGGTTTGCACTTCGTTAAATGTCAAGAAGCATTTGCCCTCCCGGACCCAAAAGTCACACACCAGGGCAATGATCGGCAGCTGATGCTTTTCGACTTGTCCGTCGTTGGTATGTATGGTCTCAAGGTTTGACGACTCCCAGAGCTCCGTCTCCCATGGCCAGACCTGCCGAGCACACTGGATAGTAAAATGGGCAGGGTTTGGCGACTTTCCGTCGCGCTGGAATAAGTCGCAATATATAACTCCAATCTTTTGACTGCCTTCGTACACGTCGAGTCTGCGCACCTCGGGGCTCCATACTTCCCCCGAGTTAACTGTTCCTGGCTCGAATCTGATGCCATAGAGGCGTTCACAGAGGTCTGAAATACCTTGTAAAACATTTCCAAGGCTAAAATATGACATTATGGTACTAGCGTCCTTGGCAAGACCCCGTTTGCTAGAATTAAGCCGGTTCACATAATAGATGTGATCCCAGGGCATCATTGTGTTTTGTGGAGGAGTGATCTTTGCGATTTCTGCTTGTGCTTGTGGCCAGACTGTTTTTTGGAGTGATTGTAGGAATGCAGATACGTTCTCTGGCGTTTTCATTAGCTTATCGCTGAGTTCGTATGCGGCAAACGACTCGTAGCCAGAGGCGTGCGCAAGCCCATGGCGGCGAACCAAGATTTCCCGCAGAATTTCTACTTGTTGGGGTGAGGCACTTTTGAGCGCTCTCCAAATTTTTTCGCGCGCACTTGAGCTGTGCACCACCTGCAATGCGAGCTCTCCGAGCGGTGCCAGGGGAAGGCGAGCCTTACCAGTAAACGTAGATATATCCTCAATAAGTTTTGGGTCCATTCCTTGTAGTTCAGAGGCATGTAAAGTAACGTAGTCTTTGGCAGGGCCGATATTGTCGAGAAAGACCTGGCCATAAGTAGATACTGCATTTGAGCAATCGACAAAAATACTTGCCTCTGGGTCATGCGAGTCGAATTGTAAACCAGTTTTCTCGAAATCATGCTTGAGGATCTCGCCGACTCTAACTTCTTCGATACTGAGGTCTTGGCGGTGGTTTAGGGCCTGTGAAACAATATTGTAGAGCTCTTTTGAAGTATTTAGCTGGTTCATAAAATCAAACATCACTTGGTGGGCCTCCGTTGTGGCGGTTAACATATTTTCATCGGGGTGAGACAGGCGAACGAATCCAGCCATATCGACCACTTTGCAGATGACATCGGACAAAACGTCGAGACGAAGGATCGAGTCTTTGACGGGGATCTTGCCAGTGATTATTTCGTTGCTTAATGTCGAGGCCTTTGCGAGCGATCTAGTAGTAAACTCGCGGAACTTATCAGGGCTCGTGAGATCGGGGTTTCCAAACAGACCAGTCGGATGCAAATAGTCTATATTTTGATTTTCTCTAAATGCCTCGGCAATTTGACCGTATCCCCGGCGTTGGCTGATCCATAATCGTCTCAGCATGATGGTGGTAGTGACTTTGGGGTTTGCGACTTGAGGCTTAATTTTAGTTGGGATAAAGCGGGTCAGGTGAGTCGAGGGCCCTGGGGTAGAATGACGAGAAAGCGAGGGAAACAAAAACCAAAAAAATTAAAAAAGACATTGTCGCTACGAGGTACAGAGCTATTAAAATTTCAGTAGTTTACTTTACTGCTACATTGTCCCGTCCATCTCCAGCCGGGGCAACAGCACTTAAGCGGTAGGCTCCCGCCCCACCAGCTGGTTGTCGCTTACATGTCGCTGGAATCGCTGTCACAAGAATTTCTGGAACTGTTTTCCAACGATAAATACGCCGAGGCGGTGGTATTATTGCCACGAATTAAATTAGAATTTGCCAAAGTCGGCTTGCTCGACCCATCGGCGGCGTTCTCGCACGAGGACCTCATGGCGGCGCGGCAGCTGCTCGAGATGGGAGTGCTGGCACTGATCCATGCTGGTGGCGATAGCGAGGAGATCTACCGCCTAATTGCCCAGCTTCGGCCATTTTATTCTCCTCAGCTTAAACTGGAGCAGAGTGAGAACGCAAGCAAGCTCACGGCCCTTCACCTGCTATTGTTGCTGGCAACAAACGATACGACTGAATTCCACTCGGAGCTCGAGACCCTTCCCGAATCATTTGAACAAGATCAATACATCCAGTACCCAGTGCGGCTTGAACGGTGGCTTATGGAGGGAGCATACGATAGAGCCTGGCATGCCGTCACTGAACAGAGCCAGTTCCCGGCGCCGGAATTCGCGATCCTGACCCAGAGTTTGCAAAGTACTATTCGCAATGAGATTGCACTTTGCTCTGAACAGGCATATACTGTGCTTCCACTTGCTAATGCACGCCATTTATTATTTTTCAACTCGGATGCTGAGTTTATCGACTTTGCCAAAACCCGGGACTGGACGGTTAGTGCCGGCAAAGTTACGTTCCCTACGGAGCAGGCCCCTGAGGAGCAAGGTGATAATCTTATCCAGAATTTGCTTGGTTATGCGACCCATATTGAGACGATTGTTTGATTGTTGTAAGGAGTTTTGCATGCCAGTTTCGCTTACACCGTTATTATTTAGTTTTCTATGTAGCTTTTATCGGTTGGTAGATAAGGTTATGGTCTTACTATGACTGTCTCTATACGACAATAAACGGTTTGGGCCATAGGTAGACAAATTATGTCCAAGCTATCAGCAATTGTCAAGCCTACAAGTGAAGATCCAAAGATAATTATCAGTATTGAGTGCATTATTTAGCAAGTAGAGTTGCCTGACGATTCTCCATTGCAAGTATTTTAGTACCCGGAGCACTTACTTTCCAAAATACATAGATCTCCTTGCTCCATCATAACAGCCTATTAAAACTATTTTCACTCTTGTTTTAAAATGTTGGTGACAGGATTAGTCTTTGTGCCTTTCATTGAGGTTCTACTTAGTCAAGTGAGGTGCATCTACTACGAACTTGTCATGAAAGGTTGGTGACTGAAAACCGTGAGTCATTGCCACAAATTGCCAAATGGGGGTTTTAATCTCGTGTCTATCTCTCGTTGTATTGACTCATTGTGGCTGATAAGTGAAGATGCTATTTTGTGCTATCATAGTATCATGCCATCAGAAGAAATAAGATCTACCGAATCGATTTCAACATCGATGAGACAAACACCTTTGAGTGCAACAAACTGCTACAAATCTGCTGAGATTGGGTTACATGGAATTACAGAAGACATAGACTTCCCCGAGGGTGGAACAAAAGCTTGGGCAATAGTGGTAGCAAGTTGGTGTGGATTGTTTACCATTGCATTTTCCAATAGTATCGGTGTTATCCAATATCAGCTCTCTCAAAATCAGTTGTCAGAATATTCGGAATCGCAGATTTCTTGGATCTTTAGTATTTGGTTGTTTCTTTGCTACTTAGGAGGTGCTCAAACTGGTCCTGTTTTCGATACCCATGGTGTTCATGTTTTGCTCGTTCCAGGCTCCGTTGCATACGTGCTCTCATTTATCTTTTTGTCGTTTTCCAAAGATTATTATCAATTTATCTTGGGTTTTAGCGTTCTCGGAGGTATCTCTGCAAGTATGATATTCACTCCTTGCATTGCAGTTCTTGCGCACTGGTTCAAAAGTCGGCGGGGCATAGCTACTGGAATAGCTTGCTCAGCCACGGCAGTCGGTGGTATTATTTTACCCCTTGTGTTTGATAGTTTGATCGATAAAATTGGATATGGCTGGACCGTGCGGGTTTTCGCTTTAATGGTATGCATCTTGTGTTCTATCTGTGCCGTCACACTTCGCGATCGCCACCGAGAAATCCAGCCTACTACGAAAAAAGCAACGATTGATTTTAGCGCTTTTAAGGAGAAGCCGTATCTTTTCTGCGTTCTAGGCACATTCTTGTGCGAGTGGGCTATCTTTGTGCCTCTCAACTTTCTCAAAATTTATGCATCCGCGAACAACATGAGCAACGCATTTGGTACCAACTTATTGGTATTCTTTAGCACGGCCTCCGTGTTTGGACGCACCCTTCCTGGGTATTTTGCTGATAAGTTGGGCTCGTTCAACGTGATGATTTTTACAAGCCTGATGGCTGGCATCTCTTGTTTATGCATTTGGCTCCCTGGTGGCCACAGTAAGGCAGGTCTAGTTTTATTTGCCGTATTTTTTGGACTCTTTAGTGGCAGTACTATTTCCCTTACAGCTGTTTGCTTGTCGAGAATATCTCTTACACGAGAGTACGGTAAACGATATGGAACGTGTTATACGATTGCGAGCTTCGCTACATTGACGGGTCTACCATTGAGTGGTTCATTGGAGGGTCATAACTTCTTGGGTATGATTCTGTTCTGTGGGGTTTGCTACATACTCGCTGCAGCCTCCTTCTTTGCAGTGCGTATGATAGGCCCCAATAGGAAGTTGACGAGGTTTTAATTAGTATTGACAATGAATATGAAATATCCTTGCGCTTGCACTAAGTTCAGAAAGTAGAGCCACTAACTGGAGCGAGGTCGCACGCGTCACTGCGCGATTTATTTAGTTTTCTACATATGCTTTAACCGTTTGATAGATGAGATCGTGGTCCTGGTGTTGTGGCAAGCCACTAACGACGATGACGCCCTGGATCCCTTCTGCTCCCCGCACGCGGATCGGAAATCCTCCCCCGTGGACTGCGTATTGAGCCTCATCAAGCTTCCACGCTTGCTCAACGGTCCGACCCTCTAGTCGCAGCTTACAGCCAAGAAAAAATGTCGAGCGGTTGAAGTGCAGCACCGTCCTCCGTTTACGAACTGCCCATTGCTCGTTGTCAAGCACCACACCCGGTCGCGAACAGCACTGGAACCAAGTGACTCCGCCTGTGGAGGTGATTTGGATCAGTACTGGTGCATTGTGCTTGCGGGCCTCTGTGCGCAGCTTGAGGCCCAGCTCGAATGCAATGTCGGCATTGAATGCGTTGAAAAAACAGCTGGCTTCTTGACGATCCAGTTCATCAAGCTAAGTTAGCTAAAAGTTTTTCACGAGAACCCCCCGGCAATTATTGAGCCCAGTACTTACATCAAGGTCCGTTCTTAGTGGTCCTGTCAACATATGTGTAATAACGGCCCTTTGGGTACCCAAGGGGAGTTGACGAGCATGGGGGTTCTACAAAGCAAAAAAGGGCAGTCAATTCAAAAGCAAAAGTTTCTCAATCCCCCCCCCCTTGCTTGCTGCAAATATGACGCATTCTTGGCCCCGATTTCCCGATTGCTGTTGTTGTCGATGTCGTTGCGGTAGCACAGCAGCAACTGCATCACCTGTTACCAAGCGGCAGGATGAGCCGCACATATACCGCTCTCAATGGATTTTCTTTCGAGACATAGCGCGATCGTGGCCCCCGTTTAATGCCGTTGTAACTTATGCTTAGGTATCGACACTCACCAGATGCAATTCGATCTCCTTTTGGGGTTTGCTAGCCCCAGTTTGGGGTGCATGGTATGCACATGCATCTGCGGTATTGCGAGACCACTGGCGCTAGGGGTTGCAAGCAGTAGTTTGACAAATTACTCGGCATCTTTTTATATCGTAGCCTTGCCGGCGGTTATCCAATTTTCCCGCTGGCGCCCTCAATGTGTGTCTCAACGTGTGCCGCGCAGAGGGGAGCTACGCACCTTCACTACCTTGCGCCCCACAGAGGGGCTTTAAAATATATGTGTGTATATACCCAACGCTTCGTGTGCTACTATAGCAAGAATCAATCATACTTGTGCCTTCCTGGGCGTATTCGATGCGTCTTGAAACTGCGTCTTTAACGCACCCTAACCGGTAGGGTCAACGCTGCCCTCCTCTATGCTTGAAAATGCAGCAAATCTTAATGGCCAAGAAATTTCAGCGGCTATTAATCGTGTTTTAGTTCCGGGCCAGTAAACACCCGGTGCTGCTGGAGGCGGCTTTTGGTTGCCATAGTGCTGCATGAGATTGACAGCTTGGCTAAGCTGGCCAAACGGGTTGTTGACCAAAATTGCTTAATTTGAAATTTTTAGAAAATAGTCGTTTAGCGTAGGCACTTGAGAGATGACCAAAACAACTATGAAAAATAACCCTAAATAGACTAATTTCAACTCCCCACCTCGCGCCATTCGCAATGTGAGTTAATGTACAGAACACTGCACTTGAAAACTATGGAAGGTTCCTTCGCGGCAGGGCGTCAGTGCGAGATGCCAGTAGAATATTCGAATATGGCTATTGGAACCATCCTATTCAATTGGAAATGCTGAAACATCGCCTCCCGTTTCCGATACTACGCTGTGGCGGTCGATGCACCAGCAATCACTCCGTACCCTGCAGGAGAAGTGTCTTTACATGCCTCGACTCAACAGGGAATAAATTCTATACCCAGCAAACGCAAACCCGAGGGCTAATAGTTTTCCACCTGTACTGCAACATGTGGGGGCATCCAGTTGGACCGGTCAGGTCGCTTGTTAGCTGTCAAAAACCCATCGTGAGTCTATGCCCATGATTTTTGCCTGCATGGAATCGTGGGCCATTTAGGTTGAGGAGCTACCAACTGGGCAGGGTTAGGAGCGCAACCGCTGGGTGGAGACGACCCTGAACGCCAACAGTCGTCGCAAAAATGGTCCTGCTTTCAATTGACTCACAGTTTGCCATGAAAATGCCGGGAAAAATTTTTTCCACTCGAAAATGCCGCTGTTTTTTAAGGGTGCCCACCAACGCCTAAAGAATGATCTGCGCTTGTGCATAATAAGCAGATAATCCCAGGTCCCAAATTGCCTTGGCAATGGAGGGGAATAGGGGTATCCACAGGGAGGTTTTGCATAGCCGACAGCAGCTTTGGATTTATTCCTGATTTTAAAAATACTTCGGTGGTCATTTGCCCCAGTTGTTGCCCTGGCCCTTGGATATGCGGCACCGTAGTTCTCCAGCCTTCCTCACGTAATGACAGCATGCATATGCATGGAACGGTGTATGCACGGAACTGGCTGCCGAGCAGTCGGTGCAGAGGAGATAAATACAAAGGGGGCCAGCACTTAGTGACGTTTGGTCTCGATTTTGAACGATACCCAGAGAAGAGGCGGCAATTTAATTCATTTCTGGAACGGTTGCCGCAGGACAAAAATTATATCAAAAAGAAATAACGAACTAGTTATTGAAGGACTACAAAAATCATGGATAAAAACTTTGCAGAGGGGTTTGAGAGTACCAGCCCAAGCCTCTACTCATATAGTGAAAATCAAGAAGCGTTGGGCAAACGACGATCAGAAACAAAAAATCCCAGTGCATACTCTGACCGTAAAGCGGCCGCCCACTCGCAGCTCAATGAATCGGGGCCCATGTCACGTGGCACGTTCGATAGTACCAGCAACAATAGCACCGATCGGCATTTATCTGATGAAACTGTGCCCAGTTTTGCTAGTGGTACCGATTCGAGCTGTAGTTTGAACGAGAAAAGCGAGAGCCCTGTTGAGCACTCTCGAGCACCATCATCGCGAAAGGTGTTGGATCAAGAGCCGCAACCGTTGAGATCCCCATCTTCTGTTTTTACTTCGCTACAAACAAGCAAAGAGTTTACCCAATTTAATAACCAACCCGAACAAGACGGCATGCCCGTACTACCTTCATTGGGAAATGATGCCCTTGTACGAGCCGCATTTTCGCATCAAAGTAGCCAAAAGCTAGAGCATTCACGACACAACAATTCCAATATGTACAATTCATGGCGACGATCTTCAGGGCCCACCGAACCGAGTGGTCCCAATGGCCCTCAGGGCCCTCAGGGCCCGTCAGGCTCTCATATTGAGTATAATGCAGAGCTACAGGAAGAGTCTGCTGAGGTGGTGGAACACGTTGCCACCAGTAGTTCCGAAAGACCATATCGATGCACCTACAAGGATTGCGACTGGTCATTTTTACGATCCTCTGACCAGAAACGGCATGTCAGATCCCACAACAAACCGCTACTCCAGTGCCCCTTTTGGAAAGCAGATCCTAGTTGCCATCGCAATGGTGGAGCGTTCAATCGTCTCGATGTACTCAAGCGGCACCTACGCCTGATGCATTTTGTGGCCGCTGAGGGGGACTCGGGTACCTGTAAAGTCTGCAATCAAGTGTTTGAGACCTTGAAGCTATTTATTGATCATTGCCAAACCTGTGCACGTAACGTTAACGTCGTATCCATTACTGCTAATAGAGATACAAACCAAGCAAAAGCAGAACATTAGATTATTTAACTATTTAACGTTGTACGGGAATTAAAAAAAAATTTTTCAAAGGTGTTTCTCAGAAGCTCACACTACACTGGCATTTTTCTGCCCCTTGGATGCGATTGTAGAGACAAAGTTTGTTTACATGATGCAACGTGATATGCAGCCTTAGTGCAATGAATTGCAAGATTCGACCACCACCCCCTCTTTTGTTGCCGTTCGCCCCCATTGGCGGTTTGTTTACATTGTGACTAAGCGACGATCAAGCGAGCGACGATCTCCACCGTTTGAGCAAAATGCTCAACTGCCACAAGTGCAGAATAAATCCACTACTTTAACGACCGTGTTGGGGAGTATATCTTGAATTATTTCCTATAAATGTTGATATAAATAGTTTACAGCTGATTATTTACCAGCAAAGGCTTGACACCCCCCCCGCTAACCCCTGCTTGCCGTTGGGTGGTATTTGTACTTGGGGAGCTATTTGCAGTTGTTTGCTTGCGGTTGCGACGGTTTTTCACATTTTTGCAAATGTTAGCTAACTAAACAGTGCGTCTTGAGCTAATACGAATCTCTACTCACCTTTAGTTTTCGTTTCCTAGCGATTAATTGGGTCTTTGCATGAGCATGCATGCATGTTCCATGTACCTGACCTCGCACCTAAGTTGCGTCCTTGCCATGACCAGGGCCAAAACGCGTCGAAATAGCGCGCCATTGCTCAGTCCCCTTTGGCTGCCGACAACCGGTCCGCCAACTTGTCGCAGCTTGAGATACTGCTTGTCAGGGTGCGTGATCCGCGCTGCATGCCTGGTAGGCCGCCTGCATGGTGCATAGCGCAGCTCCTTTACTGCTGACAACTGCTACTTAACCAGTTGGTGTGGAATTTTTTTTTTCTTTTAACCAGCGCTAAACCAGACCCCTCGCAAGCACCACACACAATGAGAGAATATAACGTTGTAATCCTCGGCGCGGGTGGAATAGGCAAGAGTGCCATCGTAACTCAGTACGTTCAGGGCGTATTCCTCGACAACTATGATCCAACGATTGAGGATTCATATCGCAAGCAAACGACAATTAATGGCCGCTCTTATAGCCTTGAAATCCTTGATACAGCCGGTATCGAACAGTTTACCGCCATGCGCGAGCTCTACATCAAAAACTCTGAAGGGTTTGTTTTAAGTTATAGCGTCACGTCACGGGCGTCTTTTGACGAGCTCGAGGCTCTACGCAACCAAGTGGCGTTGATAAAGGATAATTTCCACGTGCCAATCATTTTGGTCGGCAATATGTGCGATCTGCATAACCAACGCGAAGTATCCACTGCAGAGGGCCGTGCCCTTGCTGCTCACTGGGGGAATGTGCCGTTTCTGGAGACTTCTGCCAAGAACTGTATTAATATTGATAATATTTTTACTTCCCTCGTGGGGGTACTAGTGCGTCGCGACTCGGCCATCGACTCTTCATTCCGCAACTCTTCAATCTATACCAGCTCTACAATGGAGAGCAACGGCAAACAACTGAGTATGAAGAAATCATTTGCAAAGCTCAGAACAAAGGGAATGCGCAGGCTTGTAAGCGTAGCATCTCTCAAGCCAAGTGCCATGAAGCAACGGGCCAGTCAATTCTTTGGTAAGGAGAATCAAAGTGCTCCAGTGATTACTCCTACGGAACGAACATCAGCCCTGTATGAAGGAGAACTTAATCTCAATGCAGCCCCCGTTATACCTACTGTTGGCAAGAGTAATAAAAAGTGCTTGATAATGTAAGGAACGGCACATTAGCGCTGGTCGCTAAAGTTTCTTCACAGCAATGGCTCTTTTTTTCCTTCCTCTTGCGTGCAAATTAATTTATCAAGATACCCCCTCCCCCCAAGATACCCTGAATATAGTCCTCGATCTATTCGTCAATAATGCCCTGAGAGGTGCTGACGCGCTCTAGCGTTGGCGTTAGTAAACAGTCTTTTCTTTATGTAATTTCCGTCCTTTGTAATATATCTGAATTAAACTGTGCTAGAATTGATGAGAATGAGCCCTGGACGAGCGGGCGGGCGAGGGCGTCGTTGTAGGTTCCATGCACTATGCCACCAACTTGAGGTGCTCGTCGGGACGGTGCTGTTCCAATATAGAGTATATACGGTACCTATGACCCTCTTTTGCTCTTGAGCGATTGGAATTTGGGGACCTACTGCAAGGGCCAATGGAGTGCATATTATGCACATGATGCGCGCCTCATGCATAGTATCCAAGGCAAATTACCAGGGGAATGAAAAGTTTTCATGCACTATCGAATTGTTTTATTGGATATTATGCAGTCATAGTACCCATAGGGTTCAAAGAACCGCCCAACTAGTGATGTTTTCGCCGTTTTTTTTTAATATCCACTTGCGGACCTATACGACCTACCTGCAGATACACACGTCTACGGTCATCGGATCAGGACAGCAAGGCTTCCCGTTTGATCAGCCATATTTAAGCCTGCTACCGCCTTATTCAGTATTGCAGTCGGAGACGATGCGAGAACGGAAGGTACTGTAGATTTTTTTTGCCCTTTGGGCCACTGAACAAGCGACTGAATCTGCTTCAACAGCATTCGACACAACGCACCGCAGCAATGCAATGTTAATTAGCTAAATAAATACTACAAACGATGTCCGGGGACAAATATAAACAGCACGCAAAAGCATGCAGTAACGAGAAAAGTAATGAGGGCGACAAACAGCGCCCGCTTGGCAATTAGTCGTTTCACGTACACGTCTTCGATCTTATCCAGTAGAGGGGGGGATTTTTGCATGCTCTCGCTAAAGCCACTAAACCCAAGCACAACATCCAGGTTGTAGAGGGACGACAACACCAGGTACCAACCAATGGCAAAGGGGATAATTACAAAACACCGAGTGGCCCGACGCCAGTTGATGAGAATACCGGCAAACCCGAGCCAGAATGCAGCAAATAACGCCAATAACCCAACAAATAACCGCACCATTGAGATATCTGGCTGGACATTAGAGAGGGCGCGTTGATTAAGAAATGCAGGATATGCTTCACGCTCGAGAGCAGTGAATACATAGTCACGAGCTTCTTCGAATAGCGAAGGGTTATCCTTTCCCCGGCCCTGGGCAGCGACTCGAATAGTTGCAGCCATTTCGCCCGGCAATACAATTGCGTAGCTAGAATTTGGCGTCAAGTATTTTTCAACCATTTTATCGACATTTGCATAGATATCTTGGCGAGTGACAGTTTGGGATCCCGCTCGCGAATGGCCCAATAATGGCGGCGAATCGGCACCACTATTGTTACTAGGAGCGGCCGCCGGTTGTGCTTCATAGTCCCTGGCATCATAGAACCGGTCTTGGTCCTTGAATTCTTGTTGCTGTAGTTGCTGCAAATTAATCTCTTGGGGCTGGTTTTGATTTAGGTACATTGATACTCGGGTTGGAGTATCGATCCGATGTGCATTATAGTCAGAATTGTGTGAATCGCGATTGGAGTTACGATTGGAGTCGCGGTGCGAGCTGCGATGGTTTGAACTGCGGTTATTAGAGCTGCTCGTATGGTTTGGGTCTGTTGCATACACCGGGTCTGAATGACGCAACGGGTCTGAATGACGAGGATCAGACCCGCGCCAGTCACCAGGAACCCCCGGGCGAGCATCGCCAAATCGAAAAGAACTTTTTGTGTCTCTCCAGGTACTCTTTGTACGTCGACGTTCATCCTCTGAGTCTTGAACACCATGCTGTAATACATCAAACAGAATCGATGAATTGGGGCTATCTCGTCCCCGGTAGTAGGATGAAATATCATTGGACTGCCCACTTTTGTAGCGCCCACGCGAATCATCGTTATCCCCCAGGTCGAGGTTTGCCCGCGCATATTCCCGACAAAGCGCCAAGTGCTTTGCGCTATCGACCCAAAACGTCAGGTACTGAACCCCGCTATAATTCTGGCGCATAAACGCATAAAAACTCCCAAGGTCTACGGGACTCTTACTCTGTCCACCAAGTACTTGCTCTAGTGGCGGCAGCGCCTGCCCCAGCACCATCTTTTATTCCTGTGTTTATGTGGTGTGTCTTTTTGACAAAAGGTAGAAACGGTTTTGTGTTTGACCATGTGATAAGGTAATAAGCTCTTGGGTTGTGCCCTAACCCTTGATGCTAAATTAGGCAGAAAGTAAACAACTGCCGTTGGGCACTAGAGAGCCGTCTCCACTAGCTTGGCAATAACTGCTGGTATTAAACAACAAATATATGCTCGTATGCTCATAAATAGTTTATGGTGGAATCTACAACTTAGTGTTTAATCAAACTTTACTCCCCACTGGATTCCAAACCTACGGGTCCTCAGACATACCCATGTCCAGGTTATGCGAGGCCAGTTTTCAAACCAACGAAATGATGGCAAAAGAATCGGTGACTTGGGTGTTTAAGTTTGGTAGGGGCAAGTATTTGGTGCGGCAAATGATGAGCTGGGACAAAGCGACACACCTGTGCAGCTGCAGTTGATGGTTTGCGGTGTACTATGTTTTTTTTTTCTCCCCCTCCCACGCTCATGCTTGTCCGGTACAATCAGATTCCTGGGGGTGTTGTCATCGAGTATAACTTTTTAAATAATGCTCACTCTGATAAATATTACTAGTGGTCTAGACAAGTTTGAAATTTGCTGATCCCGTAAATTCCAACCATTGCATGATTGTGCATGGGTCTTATGCATCTAATATATAGAGTGGCCAGGCAGTAAAACAGCAACATAACAGATAAAGACATAAAAGTTGCGGCAATACAGTACCGCACAGCGACAGGATATATCCATTATTCAACGGTTACGCCTCAAGGTTTTACTCTTACCGCCGGGGTCGGCTGGTTAGTCCGGCCCATGGGCATCCATTCCACTCAATTAAACTGTGCATGGGCCCTGCAGCTATCATCTGCATTGTCGATCAAATTAGCGAGTACGAAACCGAGCACCAATCTGTCAAACAACTGGGGATTTCCAAGTTTCCCATTATATTTGCAGCATTAGTTGGGAATGTCTGTATGGACTCGGACCGCATATGAGCTGAGGGGGCACATGATAACCGCCATCGGTCGGTTCGGTATAGTCTCCCTTTACGAGTAAAATTTTTCCCCATTTACCCTGTTTAATTGCATCTAAATATGTAATACAGGTTTCCATACGCACTTGGGACGGCCAGGGTGATCTCGTTGCGGGCACTAGTGGCGTCTCGAAGGGCGGCCAGTGGCGGTGCCTGGGCTCTCGCAACGTAGACGTTTAAAGTACTTTATTACCTCAGCCGAGTTCCCTACCATTACATGAGCAGTGAAAGCGACGACGATTTGCTGGCTTTGGCAGGAGCCGACAGCGACACAGAAGATGAAATGCCATCAAAACGCCAGAAAACTAGCTCTGGATCCCCCGAGTCCCCCAGCTCACCCCAAAAAGCGCAGGGCGGCGGCGACGACGACGACGACGACGACGACGACGACGACGAGACAGAAAGGCCGCTGCCAGACAAAATGCCCTATCCTTTACAGGGAAAATTCAAAGATTTAGATGACCGCGAATACCTCATGGGTCTTCCAGAACTCGAAAGAGAGTCCATCTTGTTCGACCGTGCCGAGGAAGTGCGCAACTACAAGGAACGGCTCTATCTGCGCAATCGCGCGGCTGCGCAGCAGCCAAAAGAGATAACCGCATCTCGCAGCACTCGTGTTGGTACATCTGGTCGACTCAAAGAGCTGAGACGTGCTCGTGAGGCCCGAAAGCAGCAGGAAGCTGATTACAGTGAGAGCGAGTCTGGTGATGGCAGCAGCAGTAGCGGCGATGAAGCACAATTCAGCGATGCTAGTGATGCGAGTGATTCTGGGGAACCGGTTGAGTGGGCCGAGCAGGAGAAAGCCGATGACCTTACGGTTGCTGATATCAATGCTACACGGTGGGGAAAGACGCTATTCCAAAAATACTGCCATTACCCCGATTTCCAGAGCGTTATTCGTGGTTGTTTTGTAAGAGTAAGTGTTGGATTCGACGCTCGTCTCCAGAAAAATTCATATATTCTCGGCCAGATCGTAAGGCTTGAGAAATGCGAGCCATATGTGTTTGGGGACCGTCGCCGCGTTGATGAAAAATTGGTGGTGACCTACGCTGGATCGGAGCAAGCAGTGGAAATGGGCTCATGCTCTGATTCAAATGCTACTCAAGAGGAATTCGATACTTGGAAACACGAAATGGAAACTAAGGATGTTTCACTTCCTTCAAAACGTCGTATGCAACAAAAGGCAAAAGAGAGCATCGCTGAACAGACCCGTATTCTCACTAGTGAGGAGATCTCGGATATGGTTGCCAAACGCCAATCACTCGCAGGTCTTAGTGGTTCTAATGTCGTTTTGCAGCGTAGTGTGCTGGAGGAACAGCGTGAAGCAGCTATCGATTCTGGTGATAATAAGCTTGTGGCGGAAATCGATGCTAAACTCGAGGGTCTCAGCGCTTCTCGTCGTCAATCAAGGCCTGCCACTACCAAGAGTGCGCTCGAGATGCTCAGCGAGCGGAATCGCCGTTCAAACCTCCAGTCTGTTCGTAAGGCAGAAGTTCAGGCTCAAGTTGAGCGCCGCCGGTCTGGATTCGCTTTGAAGGCAGACCCGTTTTCCCGCCTTCGTACTAATGCCAAACTGTTTTACGACGATAAGAACGAAGCACCGGTCGCGCAGGTCGAAGAACCGGAAGGGTTTAACAAACAAAAGATCCCATTGAGTGCAATTGACTCTATGATTGCTAAAATCGACATTGAATTGAAGATTGTTATTTAAAATATTCGTCTCTCAATAATCCTAATTCTCATGACTACTGTAAACATTTATCACCGGGGAGTTTTTGATTCTCACCCCTTTGCGCGCAAGCTCTAAATATCAAATAAACTATACAGCAATGACCAACCGGGTGATCTGCCTCAAATAAACGCTTGAAACAGTGAGCTCCTCCCCACCTCGTTTTTGCCACTGTTCTGATATGCGTCGAGCCTACACCTCAGCCTCATAGAACTCGCCAAAAGTGTCGAGGAATGAGGTTATGCCGAGAGTGGACTAGAAAAAAGTTGTAAATAATAAAGAGCATTCAGGTGTCTAACTACTTACTGTTTTTTGTCGCTTTTTTATTTTAGCATCACAAGCACCTGGTGAAAACGTTCAAATTGCCCGTGACGTCACTTTGCAGTTGGCTGATTTAGCTGCGGGATACTCTGGAGCTCCACCTAACTGCGCCCAAAAATAGAAATTCTATAAAGACCTATTGACTGTCGATGTGCTTGTCCTTTGCATGTACACATCGTACGTTAAGCAGCAGCACTCTGGCCCACAGGTGGAATTCACAATTAGCGACCAGGAAGGGCAAGTCTACCAAATTAAAAATCGTTTAAACTGTCTTATAAATTCTCTTGATTTGACTGATTCAGTATCCACACTGGTAGCAGGAGTCAAGCAAAAGAACAATGCCTTCCAGCCGCTGTTTGGAATAGATATCACCGGCAACGAGCTCACACAAGTGGCACAAAGGCTGAGCTTTGATTTCGAAGAGTATAGAATCAGCCTAAATAGTAGTGACGATACTGGCGTCGATTGTCATTACTGGGCGAGCAACTTTGAGATCAAGAGACATGAAGAACTTGTTTGCCAAGTGCGGCCATTTCCACGAGTTGGGGGAGCGATTTACGATATAACTTTTACCAAATTTGACAAACGTGCGGAGCTATTGGCAATTGGCTTTATTATGACGGTGTACATTGTACAATCGGTGCTCTAGCTTTGGTGCGAAATAAATATTCGTGCAAGCACCACGTAGAAACCATGCAATATATATTTATCTACCTTCGTTTACAAAGTTCAAAGGTATTTCTATTCTTTATCTTAGTGAGTGTGTACCCACTTATTATTGCTGTATAGTCGCAATATCTTCATGATCTTTACACTGTTGAAAATAAAAATTGGCTTCGCGGCGAAGAGGAACATCAAACCAATCTTGCTCATCATGCCTTTTAATTTTATGCCCTCGCCACTTGAGTACATTGTGTACCCGACCATTCTCACTCAAGATCTTGAATGCAAGCCGTCCAGTATGGTCTTTGACTGCTTGATGCATATCTGTATTCAAAGCAAGAATATTATGGTCTTCATCTATCCTCCATTCACCCACGCACTTGCCGTCTTTACTATAATCAGCACCAAATGGGAGTACATTATCCGGTTCACGGACAGTAAGTAGTGTTTGGGCCCTTCCATCGTTCCAGAGCCTGATGTACCGATAATAAGTAACTTCCATAAGCGGTTGGTACCAGGAACCATTTTGCTGTTCAGACAGCCGAAAATATTTCGACTCTGCGACATATACACCGTCAAACCGCACCTGAGGCCGTTGCATAAACATATCGTACCATGTGGGGTATTTAAGCTTGGCAATCGAGCAGTTTGTATAATAATACTCGCACAATGGCTGCCAAAACAGAGAATCTGTTTCGTTGATCTTAAAGATCCGGGCCGATCGTAGAGCTCGTCGAAAGTCTCGGCCCGACTCAATCGCAACATAGGCGAGAATTCGAGCAATAAGCTCGGGAGGCAATCTGTAAATGTTGGACTTTTTGTTTAATTCTAGAGCGTCCATAGCCTGGGCCAGCTCCTGACTCTCGTCCATTAGTGATAACTAACAAAGCTTGCGGTGATGCCATCAGGGGCCAACAGTTTGGCATGAAAAGAGGTAGATTTTGCAATCTGCTTCACTATGAATATTTTAAACATACTTTAGTTGTGGTTATCTTTTAATGTCTTGACAGTGCTTTGTCCCGTGGTTACAGGACGGGCTCTGGGTCACGTGCACACCAGCGAGCCGAGCGAAATGAACAAACGAGCGAACGGGCAAGGAGAGGCGGCATTGTCAGGTCACGTGCCCGCATCCTCCCCTGGCCAGCGTTGGAGATCAAACGATAGAGCTCATGAATAAACCGATAGGGTTATTAATAAGTTTTCCTGAGTCAATTGCGCAAACTAGAATACAATTTGATTTTATAATGCGACAATTGACGAATTTTTGTCTTGTGGCAGTCGCCAATGCTTGCAAGCAAACCAAGTAATACTAGGTTTGGTTGAACGACTATAATGCCGCTTCCACTTTGCTTTAAACGGTTTACATAAACTATTGGACTAATTAATACCCTAAGGTTAACGAGTTGGGGGCCAATCAAACGTGAGGTTTTTCGGGACAACAAAAGTCTTTGCTCAATGATTAGCTCAATTGTAATTTTTAGCAACAATTATATGAATTGATATTATGCGAAAAGATATTATGCGAAAAAAGTAACCGCCAAATTGAATAGCTACTTGAGCTTCTCGATCACAACCCCATAACTAACAATATATAAATAAAATACTCGCCCTTTGGCATTCTACATGAGTTAGCATTGTGTATGACTGTTAGAGATCCTTCTCGGCCAATGCCGCTTAAAAAAGTACCCCCGAGGTGATGTCGCGTGGGTTCTCCCCTTTAACTGGAGCGCGCGGCGCGCGTTAGATACCGTTGACTTTGCTTATAGGGGAGGTTGGCGGCCATTACTCATCCATGGGCGCCTTGTGCTGCTGTGAAAAGCCACAAGAGAAAGAGGCCGGATTTGAGCTTGGAGAAGAAGAACGCCATGCGGTAGAAGTACTTTTACAGTATCTTGACTCCCGTGATGAGTGTGACCTGCTGAGCGACAGTTCTCTCGAAGCGCTCACCACGCTTGTCCGCAGCGAGAATCTCGATCTCCAGCGAAGTGCTGCGCTGGCATTTGCCGAAATTACCGAAAAGTATATCTCTCCTGTCGATGCCAATGTTCTCGAGCCGGTGCTTGTATTGTTGCAAAGTCCCGATGCGGAGATCCAACGAGCGGCCGGCGCAGCGTTGGGCAACTTGGCGGTCAACAACGATAATAAACGATTGATTGTTGAAATGGGTGGATTGGGTCCTCTCATGAAACAAATGATGAGTGCAAATGTCGAAGTGCAGTGCAATGCGGTCGGCTGTATGACGAACCTCGCCACGTTTGAGGACAATAAAGCGAAAATCGCCCGTAGTGGTGCCCTTTTACCGCTCACCAAACTGGCAAAGTCCCGCGATATGCGGGTTCAACGCAATGCTACAGGTGCTTTACTCAATATGACCCATTCTAACGAGAACCGTCGCGAGCTAGTGAATGCCGATGCAATCCCCGTACTTGTATCACTACTTGGTTCTCCTGATGCCGATGTACAGTACTATTGTACTACTGCTCTCAGTAACATTGCTGTTGAGGCGGAAAACCGCTCGACATTGGCTCAAACAGAGCCCCACCTTGTGCACCACCTTGTACATCTTATGGGCTCATCGTCCCCACGTATCCAGTGCCAGGCTGCTTTGGCGCTCCGTAACTTGGCGTCGGATCCCGATTATCAACTGGAAATCGTTCGGGCCAATGGTTTGCCATTACTTCTCACACTACTCAAGAGCTCCCACACTCCCCTCGCACTTGCTGCCGCAGCATGTATTCGTAATGTCTCGATAAATTCGCAAAACGAAGCGGCAATCGTCAATGCTGGATTCTTGCCTCCACTAGTAGCAATTCTTAACCGCAGTGACAACGAGGAGATTCTATGCCATGCCGTTTCATCTCTTCGCAACCTTGCTGCTTCGTCTGAACGATCCAAATTGGCAGTTATTGAGGCCGGTGCTCTTGAACAATGTATTGAGCTATTATCTCGCGCCTCCACTTCTGTTCAGTCTGAGATCACCGCCTGTATCGCAGTATTGGCTCTCGGCGATGAGCTCAAAGCCACTATGCTGTCACTGGGCATAATCAAAGTGCTCATTCCTCTTACACATGTTGATAACATTGAAGTGCAAGGGAATGCTGGCGCTGCATTGGGAAATCTATCCTCAAAAGTTGCTGATTACGACCCATTTGTAGACGCATGGACGTCTCCCGACGGAGGTGTTTGCGGATTTTTAGCGGCGTTCCTGAAGAGCTCGGAGCCTACATTTGAGCATATTGCTGTGTGGATGATACTGCAACTGTTGGAAAGCGATGATCCTAGGTTAGTCAAGCTGCTGAAGGACACGCCTGAGATCACGTCAAAGATTACTGAACTTGCCCATAATGATGTTGAACCGGCTCCTGACAAACGGGCCCACACATCGCAAGTAGCAGTACCGGCGCTAGCGAGAAGAGTGACCAAATTCTTTGAGCCTGAGAGCCCAAAGTAGTGCGTGCGTGCGTGCACGCGGTTGTAGGCTATAACCAGTCGTACAAACGTGCTAGATATGTAGTTAATTATTTTAATTTGCAATGCTGTGCGTTTGTGTTGTGCCGTTTGTGCTGTGCCGTTTGTGCTGCATCACATTGTGCGGGACGTATCCTACGCCTCCAAAACCTACTCATTATCATAAATATGAATATTCTCTACATAAATATATTACATTGTTTTTAGTTGGCAGTCTGGAAGTTCTTGTAAACATCCGCATCAGAGATGCTACCGCAAATGGTCTCAGTCATGATACCGGTAACAAGGTAAGGGTCAATGTTACTGGCAGGACGACGGTCCTCAAAGTATCCCTTACCTTCCTTGGCAACAGAACGGGGGATACGAACAGAGGCACCACGGTTGGCGACACCAGAGCTAAAAGCAGACATAGAAGCAGTCTCATGGCGGCCGGTAAGACGCATATCATTGTCCTCACCGTAAACAGCAATGTGCTCGTGGTGACGCTTGGAGAGCTTCTCAATAGCAGCCTCAATCTCCTTGATACCGCCCTCGGCACGCATACCCTTGGTAGAGACATTAGTGTGGCATCCAGCACCATTCCAGTCACCCTTGAGAGGCTTGGGGTGGAAAGTGACCTTAACACCAAAGTCCTCACCAACACGGTGCAAAAAGTAACGAGAAACAGTCAACTCGTCACCCATGGCAATACCCTCGCAGGGACCGACTTGGTACTCCCATTGTGAAGGCATAACCTCGGCGTTGACACCAGAGATGTTAATACCGGCATAGAGACAAGCACGGTAGTGAGCCTCAACAATGTCACGGCAGTTGACACGACCAGTACCGACACCGCAGTAGTAAGGACCTTGAGGAGCGGGGAAACCACCACGGGGCCAGCCGTAGATGTAGTCGTATTGATCAAGCAAGGTGTACTCTTGCTCGATACCAAACCAAATGTCCTGGTCTTTGTGAGCGTCCATGAGCTTCTTGCACTCATGACGGTAGTTGGTCTTGTTGGGGGTACCATCGTTGTTCCAGCACTCGGCAAGAACAATGATGTTTTTACCACCACGGAAGGGGTCCTTGAAGATAGCGCAAGGACGCAAATAGATATCAGAGTTGTCACCGGGGGCCTGCTCAGTAGAGCTACCATCAAAGTTCCACTCGGGGAGGTCAGCAACAGACTTGGGTTCGCCATCAAGAGTCTTACACTTGGAGCGCAAGGTGTTTGTGCCGTCAATCCAGACGTACTCAGCGAGAACCTTGGAGCCTTGATCGAGACTAAGGTACTTTTCAAGCGTAACAGTGTTGGAACCACTCATTGTATTTTTGGGGGGGAGGAAATTAAAAAAAGGGGGTTGTAGTAAACAAAAAAGGAGTTACTTACAAGCACCAGCTGGTTGCAGCATCCGATATATAAATAGGCCGACTGACTAAGACCAAACGCACAGATCCGTTGCTTTATCTTGAGCCAATCAATACGCCCCATTCTGTTGCTATGGTTACTGTACGCATCACGAGATTTCAATAAATGACAGACTAGGTCCATATGATAGTTATTTCTGCGACATTTACTTATAGTTATTGAATTTAGGCCCTCGTGTAGAAAAAACCTCGTTTCTTACATTCTCTGGCTTCTTCTGACTCTTTGCTGCACCCCCTACAGAATTTATCACTTTACCTGCAGGCCGGTTGTGAGTAGGGGCCCTTGAGCCGTTTGGACTATTTGGAAGCGTGAAATAATATACGGACTCGGCCCACAATTGCTTTTACGCTATTTCAATATTTATCGTTTCTCGTTCACACGACCTCCCCCTCCCATGTCTCCTGTGCGCTTGGTGGTGCATGCATTATCTTCCATGTGCCATTTCTAGTGCGGCGCTTCAAACGGCTTGTTTCGGCGGCACACTTATTTTGGTTAACTAAACTACTTAGTATAAAATCACTGTTATTGCTAGATTGTCGCGCTACCTCACGCGACGCGATGGTATGGCCAATGATGCAACCCTAAATCGATTCCCGAGCCCAAACCCCGCTGCATTGATTGGTCCACAGAATTGGTTCACATATCGCAAAGAGATAGGGTATCAGGCCGCCGAATTCTTTTATTGTTTTATCTTTATGTAGTGGATATAATGTCTATGGCTATTTTTTTCTCGACTTTTATGGTGTTTTGAGCAATCAGCCCCCGGGCACCATATTGGACCCGGGCACCCAATGCCAGCCATTTCCTTGTTGGCTTGGCAGCGGTTCAGTAAATTTGCCCGGTGTTATAGTTTGATCTCGCCTCCAAGGTCATGGATGGTTTTATTTTCTAGTTCACCCGCTACGGCATTTCTTGGCCCAATGCGTATCTCAACGTCTGCAGCTGGGCTGTCACAGGCCTCATGCAAGGGCAGGGCCATGGGGAATAAATGGGATCCACTGCTGTGGAGGATGCCCAAATAACCGCGAGACCATTAGAATTGTATGATCTGGTAGTTTTACTACTGGAGGGCCGCTTCTGACGCTCTGTTTAGTCCCATGCTTGTTTATTCTTAGTCGCCTCGCTTAACCTCGCAGCTCACCGCGGGCCGCTTAGCTCAGCCGTTGGGACGATAATGATTTCCATGGCGGCCTCGCGCCACGTATGACAGACTTTTAAATGCACGATAAGCTAAGCGAGAGGCCCGTGGGGCCCGATTGGGAAGGTCATAAACAATGAACGGCACATAATCAAGAGCCGCTGTTGTACATTATACAAATAAAATAGCCCGATAAAAATAGTCCTTTTGTCTATATAACCGGCGGTCCTCCACTCCCAGCCCAGCTGTAATATGCAACTTTACAAGCGACACTGTGGGGGATTTTCACTGGATGCAAGCCCCAGGTTAAGCAGGGAAACCGTGCGGCAATAGTTAGCGTGGGGGTAGTGCAAGTTATGTAGAGCTGTTTTTTTTAACGGTTGCATCTATCGTGGCAGTATACGGGGAGGCGTATCGGTATCATTAGTATTTTTGTTATCATTAAACTTTCAGATAGCGGGTGTGTTATCTATTGCATGTGCACCAGTAGAATCAAGTGAGCAGCACCAATTACTCGAGATCTATAGATATTATTTAGACGGTAATAGGTGCCGGATTTTGGCTATGCACTTGCTGAGGAAACTCAACACCCTGGTTGCAAACCATCCAGTGACTGGTCAATACCAATCATACAGCCAAGCAATGTCAACTATAGGGATAAAGTATTTTGCAGAATAAACATATAAAAAAATATCAGCGTGTCTAATCTATCTGCTGTAAAAGCATTGAGCTAAATGTGTGGAGCATTGGGTGTCATGTGATGGCCTCACCTATACATGCTGATTTACCTCCATAACGAGATGCACAACTAACATCAAATGGTAGGTGGTACGTAAGCCCCAAAGGGCTGGCTACAGATCCACATCAATGCGACTGTTACAAGGTCGTATACACTCAAATTTATATCTACGGACTAAGAGCGGCAAAAGAGTTAAAAAGCGGCTGTCTCTTAAGGAGCAAACTTCAAGCTCAAACCAACCTGGTGAGCACTCTCATTCAAGCGCTGAGTATCGGCCAACAAACCAACGCCCAAGGTGACGCTGGGACGAAGGACCTGAGAGTAGGAGAGGGCAGCGACACCCTGGTTGTTGAGCTTAGCCTTGACAAAGGCAGACTTGTCGAGGATGTGCTTAACGCTGGCTTCAATACCAACACCGCTGCTGCTGGGGGTCTTGGAATCCCAAGTAGCCTTGGCACCGAGCTCAGTGCTGGCATCGACCTTGTGGAAGAAAGAAGCGGTAAAGACGCTAAGGTTGTTGCTGCTAACAATAGAGGCACTGTAGGTGGGCTGGATGTAACCAAGGGCAGCAGAGTAACGAGAGATCTTACCGCTGGCAAGGTCATAAGTCAACTCGGCACCACCAACGACGGGGCCGTGGCCAAGGGTCAAATCACCGGTGAAACCGGGGCCCTTGAGGACGTCAACAAGAACGTGGGCGTTAATGCCGGGCTGCTTGTAAGTAACACCAACCTTGGCGGTCTTGGCGCTGGACTCGGGGATAAAAGAAGTATCAAGAGTACCGCTGAGGCCAGGAGTGAATGCCTCCTTCAACTCCAACTTGGTGTTGAGGATGTTGCTGGTGGTCCAGCCTTGAGTCAAGGTGACACCGCTAGACTTGTCTGCGTACTGGGCCTCAATCTTGCCAGCAAGTGAGTTGTCCTTAGCGCTGGACTTTCCGTCAACATTGAAGGCGACGCCATTAGGAGCACGGGTCTTGACCTCAATGCTGAGGGGAGAAGCGTGGTAAAAGTCACGACCAACAACGTCGTTGGCGGCCTTGGAGATGTCTTTGAATTGAGGAACGGACATTTGTTGGGGTTGCAAAGGCGGTCCCAGCCGGTTTTGTGTTTATACTGGAGATGACTAAGCGCAGTGGGCGAATGAGCGGTGAGCATCGCGCCATTGCTGATCACGACGCGACAAACTGGGTGACAATCGTGCTAGAGGTTATTGAATGGGCAATTATATAACTCCTGAATAATATTTCAGTCTCGATTATGCTGGCCCTGCGACAAATCTCTCGACATTTGAGCTGTGTGGAGGGTATGCATGGAAACGCATACATGTGGCGGCGGGTTAGCTAGTTTGTGTGGCGACGGACAGCTCCCCCCCCCAGGTTCTTTGAGATCGCTAAATTTCAAAAATAGTTCGCAGCCCCAGATAATTTTCGCTTGCAAAGTTGTGTACATCAATTAAAGTAGCGCAGTTACCCTCGTGCTTTGTCAATAATAACCATTGTGTAATATTATTCCTAACCCGTGGCATATTCACCACCATCTTCCCTCACCCCAATTTAGGCATGCCCCTACCCATCCACGTGGACCACGTGCATTCCCCTGCATAGCTACTGCGCGGCTCTTCAACGACGACTTTCCAAACCTGATTTCCTCTTTTAATTGTTATTCCCAACCAATTGCTTCTGGCGCGGGCCCGCGGCTCTCCACCTCATATGCACCTTCATGCGTATCCTCATGCACCTCGTCCACGTGTAGCTGATATGTTATAAAGTGTCTCTGCACGAGCTTGGCCCCTTTCATTCCACCCACACATATCCATGAGTACTCTCGCATTAGTAGCAGTGGCTATATCACTCGGAGTATATGCCTGCTTTGCAACTAGTGTTAATACCTTGTTGAAGTTCTGCTGGGCATGCTTCTTCCACCCGATTGGAAAACACCAGGATCAGCAGTCTGCTCTCGAGCAATTTTATCAATCCCAGGCTTCAATTTACGACAAGACTCGTAAGACCCTCCTCAAGGGTCGCGAGACTATGCTCGAGATTGCCAGGAACCACATCAAAGATCGCCGCGAGCTGATCTGGGTAGAGCTCGGTGGGGGTACTGGTGCAAACATTGAGCACATGTCGAAACTTATGCCCCTGTCAAACTTCAAGGCCATTTACCTTGTCGATCTCAGTCCTTCTCTCTGTAAGGTCGCAGAGGAGCGTTTTGCCAAGCTCGGTGTCAAGAATGTCTTTGTCCACTGCCGCGACGTAAACTCGTTTGAGCTACCCCCCAATGAAAAGGCCCACTTTATTTCCCTTTCATACTCGTTGTCGATGATCCCCAACTACCACTCTACTATCGATAAGGCTGATTCTTTGCTAGACAAGAATGGAATTGTCGGCGTTGTCGATTTTTATGTTCAAGCAGAAAGTAACTATTCTTCTCGTACTACTACTCTTGGTGGCGAGCTGGCTCGTAATGTCAACTGGTTGTCTCGCAATTTTTGGCGCTCCTGGTTTGAGTTTGACCGTGTCCACCTCGATCCCGCTCGTCGTGACTATGTCGAATATCGCTTTGGTACGATCAAAAACCTCAATTGTCGCAATACTACCTTGGGGTTCATCCCTTATTACATTTGGATTGGTACTAAAAAAACCGAGGCCGATGATCTTAACTACCGCTTCCAGCTTGCTACAGAGTCTCCAGTGCTGGCCCCAGAGCAGCCTATCTCTGCCCTTGCTCAAACCCAGATTGTTCGTTCCAAGGGATTTGATGCCGCAATGATCTCTATTGAGCAGAACATGCCATATCCTTCGTTCTACTACCAAAAGGAGATCTGGCGTATTTTCTATGATACTACTCACCCCAAACACCACCAGTTTAATGACCAGTACATTTATGCCTTTACTTGGGAGGATCCTATTGAGGACCACAAAATTCTCAACTTCCAGTCGAGTGACGTTGTATTGGCCATCACCTCGGCTGGTGATAATATCTTGCACTATGCATCGCTTGAAAGTGCTCCTCGCCGTATCCACGGTGTTGATATGAACCCTCACCAAAACCATCTCGCGGAGCTCAAGCTCGCTGCACTTCGCAACCTCGAGTTTGAAGATGTGTGGAAGATGTTTGGCGAAGGAAAGCACGAGAACTTTAACAACTTACTCACTACTAAGATGGGAGCGTCGCTTTCTAGTCTCGCTTTCCAATACTGGTTTGATGCCGGACAGCGGTCCTTTTCTGGAAAGGGACTTTATGATACTGGATCTACTCGTTGGGCCCTCAGACTTGTTAGATGGCTATTTACTTTGACAAACTCCCATGGTGTAGTCGACAAGTTTTGCCACTCCAAATCTATCCAAGAACAGACCAAGATCTGGGAACAAAGTCTTCGCCCTGTATTATTGAACAAAACTTTTAACCGATTCATGTGTGGAAATTCTGTATTTTTATGGAAGAGTCTTGGTGTTCCTATGAACCAGGCTGCTCTCATTGAAGGCAGTATATGGGAATACATTGTAGACACTTTAGAACCAGTCGTTTACAAGTACAAGATCTCTTCTGACAACTACTTTTATTATTTGTGCTTGATGGGCTGCTACAACGCCAAGAACTGTCCTGCCTACCTCACCAAGCGTGGCTACTTTAATCTCGCTCGCCGCAATGGTGCTCTTGATGGTATTCGCTTGCACACCGATAGCATCAATGATGTTGTGGAGCGTCTTGTACCGGGAACCGTGACCATTGCCATCGTTATGGACCACATGGATTGGTTTGATCCCAAGGGCTCCGACGCTCATGAGGAGATTTCACAGCTCAACAAGGCACTTGCCCCCGGTGGTCGTGTCATGCTACGCTCATCTTCAACCGAGCCTTGGTACCTTAAAGTGTTTGAGGAGTACGGATTCACTACTCATGCCGCTGCAGTCAGAGCTCCTGGTACTGCGATCGATCGTGTTAATATGTACGCATCTACGTGGGTCTGCACAAAGCCCGAAATGAGCAACCTCATTATCTGAGGGGTTTACTAGTACTTACCGACACTGGCTTTTTTTGTTATGATATTTTTTTAGATATAAAGTAATCTCTGACTACAGATATAAATATTTACTCGTTTTTCTGCTTCTTAACGGGAGGAAGACCCGAATCGTCGGCAGGTCTCAATGCAGGGGTTGCGAGGTTGGCGTGGAATTCGCGAATAATAGAATCGACATCGTCGACACCAAGAGTACGGACATCACCCAACTTCTTAATTTTGGCGGTGACTTCCTTGACCTGGTCATCACTGAGTGAGAGCTGGAGCTGATCAACACGGCTCTTGATAGCGTTCCAACCGGTAAGACGGTTTGCAAAGTGGATGTAACGCGAGAGACCAAAGTCTTCGGGCTTCAAGATCTCGTAAGTGCTGGGGTTGGCAAGAATGGCCTTGGCGTGAATACCAGCCTTGTGGGTAAATGCGCAGAAACCGGTAATGGGGTTGTTGAAGGGGATGTTAACCTGGACGGCCTCGGCAACAAGGTTTTCGAGGTCACGCAATTTGTGGACCTTGTACTTGCCCAAAACGTACTCACGGTCAGCGGCAATCATACGGGCCATAAGTCCACCAAGAGGAGTAATACCATTACGCTCACCGATACCAAGGACCGAGACATCGATGTGAGTAGCACCGGCCTCGAGAGCAGTGTAAGCGTTGGCAATGGAGCAGCCGGTATCATCGTGGAAGTGGCACTCAATGTCACAAGAAACGACGGAGCGGAGAGTACGCACAAGCTCGTAGACTTGACGGGGGTTAGCACAGCCGACAGTATCAGCAATACCAACGCGGTTAACGCCGATTCTATCGACGGTCTTGTAGATGTTGAGCAAGTCGACGAGATCAGAGCGGAAACTGTCTTCACTGGAGAAACGGATCTCAATGTTGTGGCTCTTGACAAATTCAATAACCTCGACGGCGCTCTTGGCAATGTAGGCCATATCCTTACCGTGAGAGTACTGGCGGAGGAATTGAGAGGTTCCAATAACGACATCGACACCGTCAACACCGGTGCTTACAGCAAGACGGGCATCGTCCATGTGACATCTAATGTGGGTCAAAACCTTGGCCTTGAGGCCAAGCTTGCAGATAGCCTCGCAGTCCTTGCGGCTCTGCTCAGACGCAGCAGGGGAGGTGAGCTCGATGTAGTCAACGCCGAAATCGTCGAGAGCCTTTGCGATTTTAATCTTTGTTTCGGTGTCAAAAAAGGCATTAGCAAATTGTTCACCCTCACGAAGGGTCGATTCGATTAGCTTGAAGCTGCCGACGTTGGAGAGGTAGTCTGAGGGATTGGCGCCATAGGGATTGGATCCCTTGACTTCCTTGACTTCAGTAGCACCGTTATGTTCGTTAGGACCGTCACTCATTTTAGATATTTCCATGATTCTACTAGCACTATTTAACACACTCTTGAAAAATTAGTCACATGTGCGTCCATCCAATTAACATCCAGATTTGGATATTACTCTTGCTAGTGACGTCATGATATGCGCGGCCAAATCAGTCATCGTGCATTGGGGTCGACTCAGAGGTGAAAAGCTTTTCATGGTAGGCGGTAGAGTTGAGCGCGGAGGCTATAAATGGGGTGCAAACGGGCGACAAAGAGACTATACCAGGTAATTGTAGAAGCAGAATTATATATTTTATTTGATGAACGCACTGGATGCAGTAACTTGCTCAAGCCACTTGATGGAGGCATTGTCAGTGGCGGTCGCCGTGGCAAGCTGGTGGCGCATGCGTCTAGACCCAGGTTCTAGAACACTGTTCGTATTCCACACTGCCAACGAGCAATGAGAAACGAGCTCAGCGCAATAGCAATCAAATAGGTTATTTGGAAAAATTTCCTAGTTTCTAGTTGATTAGTAGTTTAATTCTCCCGAGGTAGTTTCGACCTGCTCATTGCATCAATCCCAATTCTCAGCAATGCGGGGGGCTAGCTCCATGATGGCATTGTCGTCTTTGTATAGTTTTGCTACTTGGACGGGGCTAAAATACTTATTAAGCTTGCGAGCTCATTGAATAGATAATTTATATGGGCCCTGGTAACTGCATTCATAGCCCCAGTCATAGCAGCCAGCCCCCACTGTTGCCATCAATTCTTATCGATAAGACACTAGATATCGTGAAAGTATCAAATAGTTTAAAATTACAAAAGAAAATAAATATGTGGGTTATGCAGGAGCATTTTTGACCGCGTACAGTCTTGCGCTCGAGCTCAGTAACAGCTTGAACCTTACCACGGCGTTTAGCGAACCAACCACTAGGGCCTGGCTTTTCTCGCTTGCGAACGAGTTCTAGCAGCGATTTTGGTGGGGCTTACTCCAACGGGCGGGACTTTTTTTGAGCTCTTATTCAAAGGGGGTCGGCCACGGCGTCGTTTAGGAGGCTGTTCAACGCCTGATGTGGGGTCGGGTACAGCAATCTGGACGGGCTTCTTTGTAATGTCTGCCTGTGGTGTAGAGCCATTGGCACTACCATCTGCTGGTAATTGGACGGGCTCAGGCGCTGGTTGGATTGCAGCCGCTCCAACCACATCGCTAATCTCGTCAGGACTCTCGGGTGGGGTCAACGTGATGGAGTTTTCCTGTTTTTGAGCAATTTCCGGCTCGGTCAAAGCGTCTTCATCCCCACCAAGTACTTCACTGAGCTCATTTACCATGTTGCCCAACGTTTCGAGCTCGCGTTTTTGTTTCATGTACACGGTAAGTTGTTGTGGCAAGGTTGCCTCGCGATGGCGATTCTGATCAAGAAGAGCCCGTAACCGGCGGCTAAAGGGTGAGCTCGTCAAGTCACGCTTCAACACCCAGTACCGGCAGATACGCTCAATCACTTGCTGGTCGATCGTAACATTGAATCGGTCGTTGACGTAGCGAGCCAGTACGTTGGATATTACTCGCGGTACAATCATTGTACCCTGAGGCGTGCGCCAGTATGGATATTTGCTGGGCTGCAACTGAAGGCGAGACAATTTTGCTGCTTTTTCATCGGCCAGCGATTTGCGAGCAGCATTAAAATCAACCCTTGTGCCCGGTGGGCAATGTTCGCGGCAAAGTACTTCCATAGTGCTTAAATTATTGATAGCACCGGCGATTCCATAGTGCATTGTCATTGGAAGTCCTGCCGCTTGTGCGCATGTAGCATGAAATGCGTGGGGGCAGTCGCCGTAGGAGCACTGGATGCACGCACCATGGGGGTCGCCACAAATAGAGCAGCGCAGTCGCCAGCGTTCACGCGGGATCGACTCGAGGTTCTGGATCGGTTCCATTAATGTTTGGTTTCCAAGCTGTAGTTCGGGGATCCACAGTGCACAAAGTACATGTCCCCATTTACCCTCATTAACGAGCTGTTTGAATGCCCCCGAAGTCCGAGGACAAAACATACAGCTTACAGACTCTCCTCGGTGAACCAGGCACCTTCTACAAAGCCATTGGCCGTCGGGAATAAACGGAACACCGTAGCAATCTTGGTGGACGGGCAAGTCGCAGCCATCACAAAACACAATTGCATTAAGGTTCTCTCCTTCTGATTTGCAACAAATTGCACATTTTTGAACGTCGTCATCGGGGACTTCCATTTGGTGGAGGGGCATTTTCATCTCCAGTTTAAACATTTCGAGTTCGATGCTGCTCATCAAAAACTCAAAGATCTCGCCCGTAATCGCCGACATGTACTCGGTTACTAGAAACCCCACGAAATGTGCATCCTGCTCGTCCATGTCATATTCACACAGCTCGAGCGTATCGCTTGCAATTTCGGCATCGGCTGCCAGTAAATTTGCTGGATAGCCATGGGAAAATGCATAACTAGCGCGAAATCGGGTAGGTGGCGGATTGAAATCGGCAGTGTTGTAGCCAATTGACCGCAGTTGCTCAGTGAATTGCCGAGTGCGAGCGCGCGGCAGCCGTACAATATCATTTATCGTTGATGTGGTACGCTTGATGGGATGCTGGGGCACAAGCGGTTCGTGGCACTTGTTTATAATTGTTAATGGTGCATTCACATCCAAGCCAGGATATAAATTTTGCCAATCCTGCTCTACACGCGGTAGGTTCATTCCAGAAAAAGACCGTAGAGGCGTTGGTTACTAAGCGAGGATCCAACTCGATTTGAAAAGTCAAGACGGCTGCTGCTGCTGCTTTAGACCCCCTGCTTACCCCACTGCGATGAGCAAAAAACACGCCATTCCGTCTAATTTAAATGCCGTGCAAAAATATTCCGCCGTAGATGTCAATAAAGATCCGTATCTTAGTCGCCACGGTACCTATTTACAGTGCAAACTATGCTTAACTACTCATACCTCTCAAAACTCGTATCTGGTCCATTCGCAGGGCAAACGGCATCGACAAGAACTGGAGAAAAGAGCCCAATTGCTAGTAAAAAGGGCAAAACCAAAGGCCGGAATTAGTGCCATCGTGCCCACAAAGTTTGTTAAAATCGGAATCCCAAACTACCGCGTTACTAAAGTGCGGTCTCAATCGGGCAATGTGGGTCTGCTGATCAAGTTGTCGTTACCACAACTTTCTCCGGGCCAAACCCCTCGATATCGTATAATGAGTTCATTTGAACAACGAGTAGAGCCCGAAAATGGTAATTTTCAGTACTTGGTGCTCGCTGCTCAGCCATATGATACAGTGGCAATAAAAATTCCTAAACGGACTATTTCTAATAGTTGGGATTATTTCGATATTGATTCAAAAGATTATTATGTGCAAATTTTACTATAAATCTGGTATCTGCTAATCTATTACTGTTGATACGTCGGGTGCAGTATCACTGACTAACTTATCATGATATCCTTCTTTAGAGGCCATCCTACTGATACATTGCTGCCCAGTAAAGAGGTTGCAAAGGCTACTCAAAATGTATTGTTGAATGCTCAACCTTGCTATGATGAAGAAGATAGTCGACACCCTTTACAGTATGGTCCTGATGAAGGATCGTTGCAAGTGCGTAAATCATTTGCCAAGTTCTCTAATCGTACATTGGGAGGTACTGCGACTGCTGATTGTATTAATTTAACAAATGGTGCATCTTATGGTGCTGCCTCAGCGTTGCTTCAATTGTGTGACCCTATCACTACTAAACGGGCCTTTCTAGTATCTCCTACCTATTTTTTGATCAACAAAGTATTTGAGAATGCTGGCTTCGCCGGTAAATTGTCTGCTGTTGTTGAAACAGACCAACTGGACCTTGATGGACTCGAGGCTTCACTGAAACAGTTGTACACTGAACAACCAGTATCTCCAGGCCCTAAAAAGTTCCAATTCGTTATTTACTTGATCCCAACTTATTCGAACCCTGGTGGTTATACTGTAAGTCTCGAACAGCGCCAAAGATTGCTAGGTCTGGCCCGTAAATACGATATGCTGATCTTGTGCGATGAAGTCTATGAATGGCTTAATTATAACAATAAACAACATCCCCCATTGTTCGTGACTTTGGATCGTGAAACTTTACCTGCTGGTTCGGTCGGTAACGTCGTAGCAAACTTCTCCATGTCCAAGGTCTTGGGCCCTGGCCTTCGTGTTGGATGGCAAGAAACTGCTACTGCTGCTTTAGCCCATCAATTGTCTCAATCTGGTGCCATTATTTCGGGTGGTACTCCCGCGCACCTTAGCACTTATATTGTTGCCGATTTGTTCGATACTGGAGCTGTGGACGGTGTACTTGACACACTCAATAAAGAGTATAAACGCCGCTCGGTCGCTTATGTCGATGCTCTTAAACGTGTTAGCCCTGATGGTACTACAATTGAAGGAGACGGTGGCTACTTTTTCTGGCTCACTCTGCCCACTGGATATGACGTGGCAAAAATCACTACTCAATGCAGAGAACAAGGAATTATCGTTGCTCCTGGCGACAATTTCGAAGTTTCCGGTGATGAAAAAGGCTGGGGAAAGCGCTGTTTCCGGTTTAGCTTGAGTTGCTTTGACGAGAACGATGCAGTACCTGCCATCGAGAAATGGGGTGAAATTGTTCACTCTTTTGGCCCTAAATAGACTATCATTATTGTCACTAGCTACGGAACAGTGTTTTTTTTTTTCTTGAGCATACATGAAAGGTGTAAACTGACCTGCAACATGCATGCAGCCTGCTAGTGACGCGCCTGCTGCTCGGCTAATGTGTGTAATTGCGCTGTAGTTGTACAGTTTCTGAGAAGCACAATATTCAGGCCAAAATTAGCTGGTTAAACTGTAAGGGCTGCCAAAGAGCAGGCACGATGTAGTATGAAGAAATGAAGTTAACGAGCATAACATGGAACATGTTCGAGAATTAGTCGACCAAGCGATAAATGCAACGGGAGCGATGTGTAAAAACAGGACCCTGGATAATTCAGGAAGATTGAAATTCTTTGTCGTGGCAATCCAAGAGCCCAACCACTTCCACGCGCCAAACGTGTGTATGGAATCACTTCCAGACCATATTATCTCGTATTCTATACTGGAATATCTTAAAGGCCCTTGGGAATTGAGTTCTCAAGAGGGTTACTTCCAGCCTAACTTGAGCTCCTTCAATGAGCGCAATGCGGCCCTAAAATTGAGATACGGAGTGAAATTTTGGGGAAATTTTGGTCCCAAACAAATATGTTACACAACTTTAACTAAATAATGATACTTTCCCAGGAATTCACGTGGACCCACCGACTATTCGTCATGTGGCTTGCAACAAAGTGTTCAAGTTTAGGTCACCAATGTCCGCCCTTGTTTACGATAATAATTGTCCAGAAACAAAAGAGATTGAAATCTTGGTTGGTATTGTATACAGTATTCCATATAATGAAAATGGACGATCCCTAAATGACTGGCATAGAAGTAAGTTCTTGGCTTTGGCAATGCAGACCCCAAGGGAGCTGCCAATTCTATGCACTTGTCTGAAACGAATCCCAAATGCCCAACGTAGCCAGTTTATAATCGAACATTTGCAGGTTTATTACGAAAAGCTCGGCGGATTTGGTCAATTTGAGCACCCTCGTGAAATCGAAAACTATCTAGATTTTTACACTCAAGACCATGGCAGCTACGACGGCTATTAAAAGTTACATCGGGGACCACGGCATTATCTAGCCACTGTACTATTTACTTAAATACTTTAAACATAAAGGCGCCACCAGTTGTGGGGCTCTAATTCAACTTTGAGTATTGCATAAACATATGCATACGCCACAAGAGTGCATACTTAACGAGTAGTGATTTCCATTTTTGCGGATGAAATATTGTATTTAAAGGCTTTTATTCTCGTTGTATATATACATTAAACGAGGAAATCAAAACAAGCGAGCAAATCGGACGATGTTGATGGAGAAAAGTTTAAATAATAAGTATGTATTGTACGCCACACCTTAACCCTGAATCTCTACACGCCGTCGACTTCCACTGTCTCCTTTTCAGTAATTTTCTAACAAAATGAAATTTGACTAAATAAAAGTTACAAAATTGGTATATAATAAGCTTTCTGAGCTATTTCGGCTCACCTCTTGTACCTGCTTGAACACTGCTTGCACAACCGTCGCTGGCTCATGACATAAGCGAGATTTTCCTTGGCGCCACCGTGGGCGCCACGACACTTCAACACCCCCTATTCCCCCTTTTACTCCAACTTGATCAAATGACAGACAAGACGGTTTTTGATACCACTACTGAATTTGAGGTTGTCCACCCTTTGAGTACTGAGTGGAGCCTTTGGTACACTAAACCCCCTACCGGTCTGCCCGGTGAGAACTGGGCCGATCTCGTCAAGGAGCTCGTGACTGTGGGAACGGTTGAAGAGTTTTGGGGCGCCTACAATGCGATTCCTAAAGTGTCTGAATTGCCCCGTAAAAGTGATTATGCTCTTTTCCGCAAGGGTATCCGCCCCGAGTGGGAGGATGAAGCAAACTCCAAGGGAGGAAAATGGATTTTCCAGGCAAAAGGTGGAAATTCCAAAGCAGAGATGGATGAGAAATGGTTGAACGTTCTCCTCGGTGCAATTGGTGGCACCCTTGATGCTGAAGATAAAGTCAATGGTATTTTTGCTATGGCCCGTCAGCCCAATGTGATCAAGATTGCTTTGTGGGTCACTGGTGGCCATACCGAGACCACCGCTGTTGCGATTAAATTCAAGCAAATGTTGGGTCTTGGAGATGATGATCGCATTGAATACACAGCCCATGATAATGCTCGCAAGAGAGGAGGCAGTGCCCCTTCCATTTAAGCTAAAAAAGTATGCGGTTGTGTGCTCTTTTTTTTTATAGCGTAAAGTAATCGGTGTATTAACACGTAGTAAGAAAACAAAAAGGTAGCACTTTACTCGATACGTAATGGCATTAACGTATTCATAGCTGTTATCAGATTTAAGCTTCAGGTCCTGCGATCCTTTTATGTAGCCAACGAGGAGTTTTGTTGTTTGAATGTAGTAGTGATGTGTAGCAAGCTTTAGTCTCGATGGGCAAATTTAACCCTCCAAGTAATGCTTGAGCTTTGTCGATTGGGTCTTATTCTTGACCAGTAATGCAGTATGTGCCGGAGTAATATCAGCACACAATTTAGCGCTCAGCCTCAACCAACGACCCTCCCAGTCGGCAGCAATGGCCTTTTCAATTTCCGCCAAATTAGGGGTATCTTGCAAATCATCATCAACAACAACATTTTGAGGAGGAATCACTGGGGCACGTTTTTTACGGCCTACATGGGAAGTTGGGTTCTTGCTGGTTCGGAGATACCTCATTTGAACTGCTTGCCATGTATGAACGCCGCCTAAGCGGGAGTGCAGCTCTGAAGAGATATCTTTCCAGGTCCAGCCATGAACTTCGCGCAGTTCCTGTACTAGATGATCCTCTTGTTTAGTCCAGTACTGGTAACGTTTAGTGCGGCGAGGGGCTTGAGCATTATAAAGGGCAACAGTACGAATACTTTCTGGATGGTGCTGGCTAGAACTAGATGGTCCCGCTCGGTTGCCAAAATTTCCCCTGGAATGGCTAGCAGAACTTGCTGGACGAATAAATGCTTGGTTGTAAGGGTGGGGGGCCATCATCAATTGTTGACCACGAGAAAGGGCGCGCATCATATCAACGCCACTACTGGATGGATTTGCGCGGTTTCTGAGTGGGGAGATGGTGTGGTCACTGTCAAGCTGGCCCACGTGGATATAATTGCGCAAGTTGGGGTCGACTTGCGCGGGGCTCACGTTGAGCAGCGTATATGCGCCGAGTTCATGGGAATTAAGAAACTGGTGGCTAAACGATTGGTGGTTTTCCAGGGTATTGCTTTGTGGGCGCAAGATCATAGGGCTCGTACCGAGCATAAACGACCGGATCTGGGGAGTTCCCGGGCAGTTGTCGGTATGTTCTTGTTTGACACTGGGTCGAGGAGGTAACATGCAAAGGCAGACTGGTTAGGGGAGGATATTTATATAATAGAATAAATATGCGGATATGCGCCGAGTGTAGTTTGTTTATGTTTGTGTTGTAGTGCATATTAGTGCGTCAATAAGTGCATGTATGCAGCAGCAGGAGCAGAGGGCTTGGTGGTAGCGAGCTGAGCCACGCGGATTTAGCAGAAATGGCTTGAAATTAAATGAACTACTTATAGTTTTATAGAATTGCAAAAGGGCTCTGTGGGCTCGTGGAGCGATAGTTTTCGACAGAGGGGCTGCAGATGGACTGCGCGGTATCTGCAGAGGGTCTGCGGCAAGATGCGATCGATTTGAGGCCAAATAATAAATTACACAACAACTGTCGTTGATGAAGATACGGCGGCAGCGGCGGCGGCGGCGGCGGCGGCAGTTGTGGATGATACAGCAGCAGCGGCAGCAGCGGCTGCAACGACGCTGGACGATGATGACGATACGGCGGCTGCAGCGGCAGCGCCAACGACAGAGGTAGAGCTTGATACAGCAGCGGCAGCGGCGCCAACGACAGAGGTAGAGCTTGATACAGCAGCGGCAGCGGCGCCAACGACAGAGGTAGAGCTGGACACGGCAGCGACGCCAACGACAGAGGTAGAGCTTGATACAGCAGCAGCGGCACCTACCACACTACTAGATGACACAACAGCACCAACAATGCTGGAACTTGAGGCCGCAGCAGCCACAGCACCAACGATACTAGATGAAGAAGAAGAAGAAGAAGAAGAAGAAGAAGAAGAAGTAGCAGCAGCGCTGGAACTCGATGACGATGAAGATGAAGATGTAGCAGACGACTCTGAAGAAGACTCTGAAGACTCTGAAGCACCAGAAGAACTCGCCCGCAGAGCATCGGCCACACTTCCAGTGGTAACCACCGAGATGTTGCCGCCAGGGGCAGGAGTCGCCGTGGCCCTATAAGTACCAACGGTGCCCTCAATCGTGCCAAGACCAATTTGACCCGACTTTGGCGTTTGAATCGTGGAATACATCGAGGAAAACTCTTGACTAAACGTGATTTGGTAGGCGGAGGCAACCCCTCCCACCGTAGCAGTCGTATACACCAACAAGGTCATTGAAGCATAGGTAGTAGTGGAAGTAGCAGTAGAGCTGGTACTAGTTAGGCGGTCTATAGCAGCAAGCACACTGGCTAGACAGGACAATACCAGCAGCAGTTTCATTTTTTCTCCGGGCTGGTGGTAACAATGGCTTAGGTAACCGGAGGGCCCAGCTTTGCAGTACCGATATTTGTTTTTAGATCTGGGGAGCATAGTTGCTTAGGCAATCAGGGGACTTGAGAGGACGATGTGCAGTGGCTGATCCCCTTTGGTGCTGCGCCAAGACGGCAACAGTAGGGCCTTGCAGTGGGGAAATTGTGGGTACAAAGAGCGGTAAATTACTCGATAGTTGATATGTAGTTGAGGTGTGGCTAGGGTGTAGCTGGTGCGTGTAGATGCGACGCAATTGTTTACCTGAATCAACCCCTGTAGTTTAGTTTTGTATGAGCCTGTAGTGCTCTGGTTGTTGATTTGACCGCTTATATATTAGCTTGTTTATAAGGTTTAGTTGTTTCTCGGTTGATTTGCCTTTTGGTTAGGGGTTTTTGTTTTCCAGTTTTGTGCACTTTTCGACTGCTGCTACCGCCACTGGGGTTACACAGTTCGTTGGTTACTATGCTTTAGATGGGCCACATTTACCGAGTAGTAAACGAATTTTTATAGCTGATTATTTGACTGTATTTGAAAATAAACGATATAGAGTAGGTAGTTGTCGCATGCACTACGTTCGGCACCTATCGAGTGCAGCATTGTCTGGTATGTACTAGTTCTAGCTATAGTCATTACAAATAACAGTTACCCAATTTGTTTTTCAAATTAAATCCAAACACAAGCCCTGCAACTCGCCAAACCAGCCAACAACCACATGCTCACCAACTAGCAACCCATGGACAAGCACGTGAAAAATGTAAATATAGCACATGATTAACTCGCCAATCATTATAAAATCCACCGATCCCCGAGGAATTTATCGAAAAATCGCTGCGGTTGAATTTATTGAAACTCCCTAGACTCTGCTTCACCGTCTAGCATCTAAACCCTCGCACACACACCCTTCCTGACTCATGTCTATCCGTGGAACGCTCGAGTCTTGGCAGGGAGACGGCAACCGTTCATACACAGATGACAGTAGCCATACCCCCAATGGCAGTCGTAGGTTCCCTCCTAAACCTCGAAGACGGATCCAGTTCAGTTGCGACGACGACGACGGTGAGGCTAGCGATAATGATAACAACAGCATCCATTCCGATGAAAGCTTTACGCTAAGAGATCGACAGGAAGCAATTAATACTTCGCATCCGTTTGGTATTCGTATTTGGAAACCTGCTATTTACAAAAAAAGTCGTAGTGTCGAGCGAGATGCAGAAGAGGATATTCGGGCTACTGAGCGGCGATTTGTGCCTATTTCGGTGATTTTCGGCAACATTTTTTGGTCATTAACGTTTGGGTTTTTACTATGGATTGTTTGCTACGGAGCAGCATTAGGCCTATTTGTACCAGGAACGATATCGAAATCGTGCCGAGTTTATGGCGAAAGAATGCGCTCTTTGGCATATTATTTGTTGTGGCCATTTGGTAAATATGTTCAACTCAAGTTTAAACCCGATTATCTCGAGGAAGATGAAGGACTTGGCCGTTCAATAGCCGACTACCTCGAATGGGCTGACCGTACCCGTGAGCATCCCGCTCCACCACTTTTTTTTGCTCCTCAGAGACGTCGTCGTCTTTCAGAGAATTTTGAAGTCGAGCGTCCTCGCCGGTTTTTTGGCCGTGGTAAATGGTCATTTGGCCGCGTCGTCTTCTATGTGTGGTTTTGGCTTATACTATCGCCTATTGTATATGCAATTAGTGCTGTTTGCTGGATTTCGGTCGTAATGGTCCCAATGGCCCGTGTATTATTCCATGTACTACGCCATTTACGTACCCACCCTTTGGCGCTATCTTTCCGCAGTGTATCGGCATTTAGTGAAGAAGAATTCAATCACCAAGAGAGATACTCGGTTATTCTCTGTACTTTCCGCGCCGGCGGCCTCAAATACTATAAATTTACCGTGGGTGGTACTAATGTGATTATCCTTAATATGATGGCAGCGGTAGTGTTCTCGATTATGGACTTTTATTTCTTGCATATTCTATCGGAATCAGGTCGGTTTATTCTGTCTCTTATCTCGATTGTGCCATTGGCCCACTTTATTGGCCAGGCAGTTGCATCTATTTCCGCCCAGAGTTCAATGTCAATGGGAGCCACAATTAATGCGTTTTTCTCCACAGTCGTTGAAGTGTTTCTTTACCTTGTTGCTCTCAAACAGGGTAAAGGTGATCTTGTCGAGGGATCTATTATTGGTAGTATCATGGCCGGTACCATTCTGTTGCCCGGGTTGAGTATGTGTGCTGGTGCTTTAAAGAAAAAAACCCAGCGGTTCAATCCTCAGAGTACTGGGGCCACGAGTACAATGCTATTATTTGCCCTTGTTGGTGTATTTGCTCCGTCAATCTGGTACCAGATTTATGGGCCCACGGCACTGCTATGCACCAACTCGTGCTTTGCGAGTGCAGTTGACGCATCTCACTGCCTTTGCCGAGAATCTCCAGCACTGATGCGTCTCCACGATCCTACGTACCTCGATTTTATCCGGCCATTCGCCATAATTTGCGCCGTGGGCCTTGCCGTGGGCTATATCATTGGCCTCTTTTTCACTCTGCGCACGCACGCATCACTGATATGGGCGACCGCTTCCGAGCCTGAGGATGAGAGCGGCCATCACGATATTCCTAATTGGGGCCGTACAAAGTCCTATGTCATTTTGCTAAGCGCTACCTGGATGTACGCAATTATTGCTGAGATCCTCGTGGATAGCGTCGATATTGTACTCGAAAATGTAAAAATCACTCAGAAAATGGTTGGAATTACAATATTTGCCCTCGTACCAAATACTACAGAGTTTCTTAATGCTATTTCTTTTGCAATGCAGGGCAACGTCAGTTTGAGTTTGGAGATTGGTTCAGCCTATGCGTTACAGGTATGCTTGTTGCAAATACCTGCACTTGTGCTGTTGTCGCTTCCGTATGCTCTTGAATGGCCCAAAGCTCCTCTCAAGGATCATGTATTTGCGCTTGTCTTTCCAAAGTGGGACTTGTGGGTCTGCGTTATTTGCGTATTTCTGTACCAGAACGTCCACACCGAGGGAAAATCCAACTATTTCAAAGGTGCTGTTCTCATGCTGGCATATATTTTGTTGGCGGTGGGCTTTTACTTCGACGACGAGCTTGCCGAGCAGGTCCGTGAAGGCTCAGCCTCAGTGATGGCCCGCTTCCCGTTCCCGCAGGGCCAAATGCCACAAATGGCCCAGATGCCACTACAGCAAGTAATGCAACAAGCAATGCAGCAACCTCTAGCGGCACGATAGGTGATATTTAATTATTATTATTCTTGGTGGGCAAGTTGCGGCCCATTGTGAGCGAGAAGCACAGGCCCTCCACACGCACGCACCCACACTATATATACATTAAACAAAAGTAGATTTTTCCTTGTTCTCCAAGTATTTGGCGAACCGCTTTCCCTTCTTTGCGAGGATCTTGGAGTCAGCTGCAGCGATCGCTTCATTGACCTCAATCTCACGGGATGGAGCAGCACGCTCGCCCTTGGAAAGCTTGAAGAAGAGCTGGCCACGCACGGGCTGTGCGTTTGCGTAGCGATGCTCGTAGAACGACTTGTTGTGCAACAGAGTAGGGAGCAGGTGCTCAATACCAAACCGGTATGCGGCCTTCCACAGATCAGCTTGACGCCGCATCGAGTATTTGGGTTTGTGCCATGATTGCGTTACTGGGTGTTTATTTGCCATAAATGGGTTTGCGTTAGGGGCATTTGTGAACTCCGACTTTGAGCTGTACTGAGCAAAAGGAGCAGGAGGATATTTTTGGAAAAAGTTTTGCAAGATGGGTGGGAGCTCATTGAACAGGGCCTTTTGCTCAGGCACGCCACTACTGGTAGCAGTTTCGACGCTTTTGAGCACGCTACTTGCCAGTCTACGAGGGGTCTGGAGCAACTGAGCCGAGATTCTCATTTTTTGTGGTCTGGAGGAGCGAGCGCCACGGGTCGGCGCCACATTTGGGCCGCTCGCTGGCGACATACGGTGCTGACTAATAGATCGCCACCCGCTGCGCGCCACATTTCCCAAACGGCATCCTCACGCGGCGCGTACTCTTGCCGTATTGGCCGCGTCGCAGCGATATCTCGCTTGCGCTGAAAGTTTCCCTGGCGTGGCCCTAACCCTGTACAGTCAGATGCCACACCCACACATTAGATAAATCGAATCACGCGGCAATCGATATATAAACTAAATCAAATCCCCGGCCCCCGGATCAACTATTACTGATGAAAAATATCGCTCTGATCGGTGCAGGTGGTGTTGGAACCATCGTGGCCCTTACACTTACTGAATCTAAAAAGGCTAATGTTACTTGCGTTGTGCGTAGCGACTACAAAAAGGTCACTCAAGACGGCTGGAGCATCGACTCGATCGATTACGGCCAATTGTCAAGCTGGAAACCGCACCGCATTGTTCCTTCCATTGAAGAAGCTGCTAAACACGCTCCTTATGATTACATTGTCGTTTGTACAAAATTCATTCCGGAGCTGCAAAAGATCGAAGACGTGATTGAGCCGCTCGTTACCAAGGGCACGGGTATCGTCCTCATCCAGAATGGAATTGGAAACGAGGAGCCGGTGGCTAAACGGTTCCCCGAGGCCTATGTAATTGGTGGAATCTCCATGATTGGTTCGACAAACTACCATGGAACCATCAAGCAAACGGGACCTGACTCGGTGACGTTTGGTACATTTGATGAACGACCCGAAGCGATTGCTAGCGCCAAGGAATTGGCTTCTATTTACGATACAAGCAAAAGTAAAGGTCTTTTTACGGAGGAACTGCAGTATAAACGCTGGGTCAAACTCGTGTACAACTCTGCTTTCAATACCATCTGTGCCCTCACGGATCTTGACACTGGCCGGATGTACTTTGCCAATATGTGGGACACTGTTATTTTGGATGCTATGAAAGAGGTACGGGCGATTGCTGAAGCAGATCTTGGCCGCGAATTGCCGGAAGGTATTGAGGAGTTCATGCTCCACAGCGACGGAGGCGTTTATTATACCCCTTCAATGCAAGTAGACGTTAGAAAAGAGCAGCCAATAGAGCTAGAAGCCATTCTTGGTAACCCATTGCGCTACGCAGCAAAGTACAACATTCCTGCACCTACCCTCAAGGTGATTTACTGCTGCCTTCGTGGAGTCCAGTTGAGATTGTTGGAGAAGAGGGGCCTTTTCCAACTTCCCGAAGTCTACGACTATAAAACCGATAAAAAGGTGTTTGATAGTGTTCCTTGGAACGAGTAAGCATCTCGTTGAGCCAACCATGCACCCGTGCCTACCCCACGTTATATCACGTGGTTTGATCCAATATTAACCGAAACTGGCTCGTTTATAGATAATAATATATCACCTAATAGTTGATATTGATACTATCACATGTCCATACCGATTGTTGATTTAAACCTTGCTAAAGACCCGGTAACCAGGCCACAACTTCTCGAGACCCTACGAGATGCTCTATTTAGAGTAGGCTTTCTCTACCTTGTAAACCATGGAGTAGAAAAACAGGCCCAAAATATTCAATCTATTGCCCCTAAACTATTTGATATTCCAAGTGAGGAGAAATTCAAAGTCGCAATGGTCAATAACCCGCACTTTGTCGGGTACACACAGTTGGGTTCCGAAAAGACTCAAAAGCGGCTCGATTTAAGAGAGCAGTTTGATTTCGGTACTGCTGAGGACGAAATTTACCGACCCGGCGACCCTCAATGGAAGAAACTGCACGGTCCTACTCCCTATGTAAGTGACGACGTACTCGACGGCTTTGAATCTACTGTTAAGAGTTACTTTGATGCTCTAGAACGTGTGAGCTCTGAGCTTCTTCATTTAACTGCCGAGTCGTTGAATTTGGAGCCTGCTGAGTTCGATAAATTCAAGGGTAAAATGGACCGAATCAAGATAATTAAATACCCGCCCCCTTCAACTGGATTTGAAACCACTCAAGGGGTGGGTCCTCATAAGGATAGCTCAGGGATGTTTACCTATATATTACAAGACTCGGTAGGTGGCCTTCAGGTGCTTGGTGAAGATGGCACCTGGATAGACGCTACTCCTATTCCTGGTTCGCTGGTGGTTAATATTGCTCAAGGGTTTGAAGCACTTAGTGGTGGACGATGCACAGCCACTACTCATCAAGTTATAGCTCCATCCAACGGTTCTACACGGTACTCCATTGCTTTTTTCCAAGGGGTTAAGCTAGACCTTACTCCGGAAGAAATTGACCATGAAAGAGAGTTAATTAACGGTATCATTTCTGAAGGTCCAAAGGATCTGCAGCGTCGCAAGCTGGGTACGAGCTCGGAATTCCTTGATCCGAAATACAAGTGTTTTGGTGAGGCTCATTTGCGGAACAGAATCATTTCACATGGCGATGTCGCTGCTAAATGGTATCCAGAGTTGCAAAAGAAGTATTTGGCGGAGCTCGAGTAGATAAGGGAAAAATTAATGTTACATTTAGGATAAATAAAGAGAGTACCTTGCGTAAAGTGAGAGTGAGAGCATGATATGCTTGAGGGGGGGGGAAGGGGTTCAGTATCTGTTTCAACTGGATTTAAAATGTTGATAGCAAGCTAATGCTTAGACCAACCAGTTCATTGGCTTTTGAAGTAATCTTCAATCAAGTCGCGAAGGTATCCACCTCCATACGCTTCGGACGTACCAGGGCCACCAGCTTTTTCAATAAATGGAACAATATCTTGCTCTAAAAAGTCCACAAAAATCACATCCACAGTTTTTGTAGAGTTGTCAACGTTTTGGCTTGCCTGGATAGCATTAGGAATCTCGTAAAACGTGTATCCGTCATGTGCAGTATCATCGCCGTCTGACCCAGCATCATCAGTAGTAACGTATCCTTTATAAATTCGAGTAGAATTCTGGCCAGGACCAGGAATATATGCCTTTCCTGTTGCTTTAGGAACAGCAGGAATCAAGCTAGTGTTTGCATCAGTTTCAGTAGCACGTTTCTGAATATCGCCTTCGAATTTCCATGCATTCCAATCAAATCCATCACGTTTCCGCAAATAGCTAAAATCATCGTTGAGATGTGGCAGGATTTTGTCGGCGATATCAATTGGAACATCTTTAACAAACAACCATGCGTCCTCAAACGGACTCACAATATACTTTGAATCGAGAGTATAGGGGCCTTTGAGCAAATCGTAGCGGAAGTTACCGGTGTTTGTGATAATATAGCGCGGTTTATCATCTCTGCTTTGATTTCCCTGTAGTGACTTTAAAAATCCCTCCTCAGCTAACGTGAACACGCTATTATTTCCAGGATATGGAGCTCTATTGGTCCAGTAATCTTGATCCACAGTAGTTAGCTGGGTGTCTAGACTTAAATTGGCTCTTGCTTGAGCAATGGCTTGGGAAATCGCTTTACCCTTTTCTGTGAAAAACGGAATGTTGTACTCATTGTGCTGCTGTTCGGAGTCACTTGAAGTATACTTGTCGCTAATATTCAAAACTGTGTTGCTATGATAGGCAAAATTTGCGGCATTAAAGTCAATATAACGCCGAGTAAACTTGGCAGACTGGTTTTGCTCGGCGGGCATCTCAACACTCGCCCAGCCAATAGTCTCCAAGTAACGGCCACTTTCAAGCGCCACTGCATTATCATCAAATACGCGGAAATCACGTACATGTGTATGTCCGCCGAAACCTTGGATAGGAACGTTGGGGTTGACTTTACGAATAGCATCAACAATATGGCCAAATTCTTCAAACCCACGGACAGGCATGTGGCCAGTTAAAAGAATCAAATCATACTCATCAGTTCTAGAAATAATATCTTTAAACCATTCCTTCTCTATCTCGTTTTCAACTGTGATAACTCGCGTACCGTTGTCAAACCCTTTAAAGTCAAAAATAAACCCAAACGCTAAAATGCGAATCTGTTTGTTAGGGGTGTGAAACTTACGGTATTTGTTGCCAGCAGGGACCCAAGTTCCGTTGATTTGAATCTCAACGTTACTGGAAAGGTAATGGTCGCCATAATAAGGACGGAGTAAATTATACTCCTGTAGGGCTACAGCCTTTTTGTAGAGCTCATGGTTTCCAATTGACAAAACGTCAAGTGGCTGCTGGGCCAGAATTGGCTGAGAAACTGAGCCATCGAGGGATGTAGTGTCACTAAGGCCAGTACCATCATGACGATCACCTGTCTCTATAACTAGCGTATCGACTCCTTTAATATCACCAAGACGTTTCATATGGGAAATGAACGAAGACAGATCGCCCCAATCAGCAGAGTACGGATCCTGGTCGGGATGGCCGCTGAGCCAGCCATGAGTATCAGTTATATGGATAAAATTGATATCACCCCAATGCAATTGACGCATTGGTTGTTCTGTAGGAATTTTAGCTCCTTCTGTAGAACGAGAGCGTAGGAAGTTTCGCTGGTGGTAATTGGCAAGCCGGTCGTTGAATCGGCCATCGCCATCATCACTACACCCGAGAACAGTGGCCAAAAGGTTTAGAAAGAGCATGAGGGCAATCTATCGAGAGAATTACGTATACTATTAGTAGCATTGTATTTATAATCGCCAATTACGTGCAACTCATGCACCTATCTGCAGCTAGTATGCACATCCTCCGCACGTGTTGAGTATGCGATACTCTCCGTAGCTTTTATATTGATTAGATAGAGCAAAAAATAATTATGCCTTTGAATTCACACCAACTCGTCAACCACGACTTCAACCTTGTTGACTCGTTTATTCGTCATGACCACTGTTCTAGCAAACAAAAGGGCATCTCGAGGGCTGGCTCAGCTTGTGTCGATCAGTGCATGAATATATATTGGATTTCCGATCAAAAAGAAAGTCGTGGGATGGGCCTGCAGAATTCTGAAAGCTGGTTGCTCGAATTGCCTAAACGAGAAACAGAGTGCTCCCAACTAAAACAGTAAATATAGCTAGAAAAGAATGATAACTATATTCACGCCAAGACCAATGCTGCAAATAAGTACATTTGGGAGCAATTAAGCGGATTCAAACGTGCTGCAACAAAATAAAAGCGTCCTATCTATCGTCATGGCAACGGGTTGAAATAAGCAAAAAATATTGGACGAAAGCGGAGTCGAACCGCTGACCTCGTGCATGCTAAGCACATGTGATAACCAACTACACCATACGCCCGAATTGAAAGTTTTTTTGAAAATACATACTCAATGCCAGACTGAGTAAGACAAAAGTTTTCAATCTTAGGGCAAGTAGAACTCAACTTTTGCCTCGATGAGTAAAAGTGTGCCATACTTGGTTCACAGCTGGATACAGGTTTTTACCAGATGTTTCCATACCTGAGCTAAGTATACCAACTATGTTATGATTAAGGGTTAGGGGTCAACTCTTTGGTTTGTACCTCCTATGGACCACTGTATATTTGTAGCGTATTTAATTATTCTGCGTATATCATGTTCAACCGCAGAACATACCGTCATATCTGATTCTCACATGTGGCGCAGCTGCTCCGTCGCAGATGATATTTTAACTCGTATACGGTTATTATTTTAAATCAATAGGTCTGATATGTGAATTGTGGGATGAAGGTCTTTGTAACGGGTATGTAGTGACTACTCGGGTCAGAATATCGATATGAGAACTCGTTGTTTTCGCTTCTTTGTGCTAATGATACAACTCCTCGTCAAACTGCCGCTCAATGACTTTTATAGCAGTTAATAGACAGACCGGAAGCAAGTCGTGCCGGAGATTTTCGTATCTCTTGAATAAATTATCAAAGAAAAAATTGTCCAGTATGTGACTGAACCGCGGGGAAAATAGCCCTGAACAGTTCATATCTAGATATATTTACACCAAATAATCACGCATAGCAGGGAGAAAGATTCCGGTAACTAAAGTTGGCTATACCACTTGCTCCTGTACCGCAGTGGAAGTTTGTAGCGGCGTCGGGCGATTTACACCCATGAGTTCCACCAATCTTCTCGTGAATGCAAACTATGTATAATTTAGACAGGAGATATATGTAGTGCGTCGCCACTTCACGGCACTGTGGTATAGCTGTTTGAATGCACCGGCCCGACTATACTCATAGCCGTGTACTGGGGGTTGAATGTACTTCATACACTATAATTACCCTGAATCAGCATTAAAAACATCATACAATCATTTAAGTGATAAAACTTCCATAGAATTGCCTCACCACACCAACTAGTACTCGCACTCCGGGCAGCTCCAAATGGAGCGCAATTGAAATTGTTAAAAAAAAGTTGTCACGCGGGCTCTTATAGCTACAAATTCAACAGTAACTTCAAAAAAAAACAGTACCTAAAGGCGCAGACTTCTTTTCATAGCAAATTCATGTTTTCGTAGCGAAGCACAAAAAGTGTGAAAATAATCTACAGTACCTTCCGTTCTCGCATCGTCTCCGACTGCAATACTGAATAAGGCGGTATCAGGCTTAAATATGGCTGATCAAACGGGAAGCCTTGCTTTCCTGATCCGATGACCGTAGACAAGTGTTAATGCGCATAGTTTTGATATGTCCTGAAACTATGATCGAAAAAAATTTCCAAAATTGAGCATTCTGGACAAAATAATTAGCTCAAACCAACCACAACATGCTCAAAATCTAGAAAATAAATCTGATAAGGCGTGAAAACTTTTCCTTCTGCAGATAAATCACCCCAGAGACTATGCATCATGCAGTGTGATGCACTTAATATGCACGCTTAGCGCCAAGTTGTGATACATGTCTGCTTGAGCGGGAATCTGGATGATATCCAATTCATCTGATACTATATCCTGTCACTAACCCGATAACTCCATGATCCTTCAAGCTGACTCCTAGGATAGCTTATTGGGCGCTAATTTCATGCTAATTTCCATCAAATATCATTATCCACTTGAAAACTCTTTGATGATTTATATAGATTGAATAATAATTTAACTCTGTCCCCTCTACTAACTGAACTTAACATCAACGCCCGGGTCGACTCGGATTGTCAAGTGACAGGAGAACTTATACTGCTTTGCCTTCACGATTTCACCAGGTTCAACATGCGCAAACTCTTGAGCAAGACGAGCAAGCACGTAACCTCCTTCATTGAGGGCAAATTGCTGGCCCAAGCACACCCGTGGGCCGCCGTTGAACGGTATAAAAGTCCATGGGGCAACCTTGTGCTCACTCCATCGCTCGGGTCTAAACAGGTGCGCGTCATCACCCCAGATAGAAGGGTCTCTGTGCAACCCGTATACATTGTACTGGACCTTGACCCCCTTGGGTACAAACACTGGCTCACTGCCGTCGCGCCCGCCACCGCGAGGTAGAGTTGTATCCCGTACTGCTTCTCGGATGTTTAGAGGAACATTAGGATGTAACCTTAGAGACTCGTTTAGACACGCGGCAAGGTACTTGCATTGCTTGAGGTTCTCAAATGTGATATCCCCAGCAGTGTCTCCAATTTCGGATAAAACCGCTTCGCGTAAAGCCGTCCATTTCTCAGGAGCTTGTGATAGATCGAGAATTAAATGCGTCAGTAGACTGGCCGTGGTGGATCTACCAGCAGCAAACATTGTAAACGCTTGATCCCGCAAAAACTCTTTATCAGGATTAACCGCTGCCGCCTGGGCAATAAAAGAATCATTAGATTTACCCTCTGATAAAACTCGATCTACGATGGCGTCTGCAAATGAATGAGCCAGCGTTATATCATCCCTAAATTGTCGCGTGTAGACAATACTTTGGATCCTAGCCAGTAACCTACGAATACCTAGAAATGATGAGATCCTACCAAGAGCCCCAAATAATTGTGAAGCCGGTACTGGACCCATAGTAGTGGGGATCATGGGAGTTTCGCTAGAAAAGCTATCAAAGTCAAGGTCAAACAAGAAATGTAACGAAGTATCCAGAGTAAAGGCAAAAAATAGCTTTTGAACATCCATGAACCCATCTATGCTGTTTATTTTGCCTAATAGACTCTGGAAATGCCGGTTTAACATGCCTAACTTTGAGACTCGCTCGCGAGCAAAGATCGGCCGCAACATAGTCCGTTGTTGGCGCCAAATATTACCCTCAACAGTGAAAATACCATTTCCAAGTAATGGCCTCAGCACTTCAGGGCGATTGCTGAGATCAAAGTCGGTAAACTGCGTCGAAAGTAGTGCTTTCATATTCTCAGGGTCAGCAGTCAAAAGTATAAAGTAGGTATTGATCTGGGCAAGCGTTGTTTGGGTACTGTAGGGAGGTCGATATACTGAAAGTAAATTGACTTGTTTCATCAGTTTAAAGTGGTGATAAGCACTAGCAAATCCAAACGGCCAACTAAGGGATTTGGCAATTGGGCCACAATTGGTCTTTTTGGCCTTGTAGTCGTAATACCATCGAGGAAATATGTAGTCATAGGCTAATAAACCAAAGAATAGCATAATTAGAGTACCAATAATTGCAATCATTATGATTGGGAGGAGAGATGCGGGGTTCCTCCCAAGGCCCCCGGGGTGGGTTAACCGATCCTCGGTGGATAATTATACCGAACTAAGAGTGAAAATAAGCTAAAAAAAAATTAAATTTACTACCACGATTCTTGTTGGACTTCTTCATCTACTTCAACGGGGATGGCCCATTCAGATACCTGGAACTGGCTTTTTGACAGTTTGAATGCATATTCCTGGCGACGAGTAACCATTACGCCACGAGACGTAAAGTCGGCCAGTTTCAAGACGTGTACAAACCCTTGGACTTTATCATTTTCAAATGGCTCGAGCTCAATGCATGCATCCATCAACTGAAGTATATGGCTCGTTACTGGGTGCGAAAGGGGATAGAGCTGCAGGGGTAACGACATGACAAGTGCAGCTTTATGCGAAGCGACGATCTGCCGTAAACAATAGAGAAATGGAACAATTTCCTTGGGAGAGGAATTTGCTGGTGCATAAATGGCTGGATGCAATAGATTAGGTACGATAATGCGGCATATTACATCCTTGTCGAGCGCCTCTACTGTTTGCTTCAATTGGGTCGCCAGTTGCCCTAGACTGGAGCCAGTGATGTATTTGATTTCTGAAGGCGATGCACGAGGCACAATGGCCGTTTTATAGTTCAGATCGGGCGCATATGTGCTAGGCTTAGACTCTGGTTCGTGGGCCGGACGATACCTCCAAGCAATGCGTCTATTTTGGGGTTGAGAAGGCAGCTCGGAGTTATTTGACAAGTCGTTAGATCCACTCGAGCCTTTGTCTTTAACTATACTCGGCAACGACTTTCCAAACTCTTCGACTCCAACTACAATCACCGTGGTCTTTTGACCATTTCTAGATTCGGAAACTCCATATGAACAGAATGCCTTTGCGATACTCGAAGCAAAATCGGTGGTTCCATGCTCAAGGATCGCTAAACTTGTGCCCAACGGGATACCTCCATGGGCAAGCAACAGATCAACTGTACGGCTTCCAGTACTTAAACTAGGCTTTGAATTCACTAATGATGGTCGCACTCCTGAATGGCTAGGCTGGTTATCTTTTTTCAAGACATTTTTGCCCGTTAATGGTACTGATCTTTTAACAAACATTACTCATATGATATATAGAATGTGCCCCTATGTACTGTGCCCTTTGCCAGATTTTTTCAAGTGGTTTTTTTTTTTCTATTACTAGATATTTAGCTTTGATAATTTTGTGGCGTAGCTGAGGCTGGGCACTACAATGTTATCGGGGCGAGTAGCACCACGCCGTTGCCAAATTTTTGTAGCTTTAATTTTTAGTGGTTTCCATAAATCTCCCACATCAATGTTGCTGATAACAATTCCATTTCTACGACTATCTCTGTGGATACGTCTTTTTGGCATTATTACTTTTCCAGTGGAGAGACAATGTAAGGAACAAACAAACTTGTGGTGGACCCTTAGCCTTTTGTTTTGATTATTCCGCGGGTTGACGGTGGTGGCTGGGTTGGCACGTTTCAGGACCTATCACGAGGTTACGCATCTACAGTCTTATTTGAATTGTTCCTTTTATAGACCATGGTAATGGTGCCGAATGTAGAGATAAACTTTAATACTAAACAAAAATGTCGCAAAAATATACCCACAATTACTTGACTACACCTCACACATTACGCACGGAGGAGACATTTCGAGATGTTTAATTGAGCATTCTTAATGCATACATGCATCGGCAGACGTTCCCCGGCCAATTCATGCTTCGATGTTTCATCTTCCGTTTCAGACTGTAACCGCCAGTTGTTTGGACATGGGCCATACAAAAAATGCGGGATTTTTGTAGCTAGATATGCATAGAAATTATCTACTACTTTTATTTTTTATCTTCTATAGCCGCGATGGGTTCTTGGACAGTGCCAGCGGGGGCCCACATTCCCAGTAGCGTTAGACTAAGACATACTGGCATTACTACATGCTGTAATGTTCGCCACGCCGCTCTGCAGTAGGGCCCTTTGTTTTAGGCCCAAATCAAACTTTATATGCAGCTGCTATAAAACCTATTTGCTGGGCACTGCTTGCACCCAAAGAAGGAAAATGGACGGACTTAGAGCAAGGAAAATCCAACCAGATACAGTAATTCATTTGGCTGCATTTGAACAATTAATGCATGATTGGGACATAATTGGGGCGCTACTCGATATGCCTGAAATGCCTACCGATATATTGCTGGAACTGCCTCCAGAATTGGAGCATTATCAGAAGAAAAAGCTAGTTCAGGGGCGATGGCCGACTGTTGTTTGAAGTTTACAAGAAGTATTCTCGGGCGGTTTCGCCGCGGGGCCTTCATATTTTTATCTTGACTGTTTAGCAGCCACTTGCATGTACTATATTGAAATTTTGTTAGATATTGTTGACTCTTTTCAAACTCCAGATGGATGCACTCGGAAAAATACGTTTAATTGTAGGCTGGTGCCTCCTTATATATGATAACTCGCCTAATTGTGGTACCCGCATTATGCGTCCGACAATCTACAGAAATAGCCTTATATACTCATCAACGACTCTCGATAACTGGAAGTATTGCCAACAGAATCATCTTTATTGGTGAAGAGAATACATAGGAACTTGTTATTACTCTGTAGGTGGACTGCAGTAAGTTACATGCAAGGAACTCGGCTCTGCAGCCTGAAAATCCCTTTTCCAGTTAAACCCATCTTTACACTCAAATTAAACATTGATCAAGTCACCATTGTATGTCTAATCACTTCACTGAGCATAGCCCAATTGCCGAGGCACGCAGAGGCACAGCACACAACAGGCGACACAATCCCCATGTTGGCCACCTATAAACAAACCAGCCACATCTACCAGTTTGCTTGGTTTGACGTAAAAAAAATTCGTAATGAGAGGATTCTCGTTTATATCATAGCATGGTGGTAACCTGCATGATCTATGCAGAACCTGCATTCCGGATCACGGGATTTATGTGCAGAGAGGTGCACAAGCACGGATTAAATATTTCTCAATCCATTATCAGGACCTTTACCAATAATATTCAAAAGTACCCTTATTTCTCGTAGATTTTCCCCCCACAAAACTTGTTTAACCAGTAGAACCGTAGTAATTGCAGGTACAGACGCCTTAGTTGCCAATCACGTCCGCCCGCATTGCCCAGAAAAGATGCATGTTGAGAACTTCTCGGACATTCCTTACACACTCGAAAATGACCAAGGTTTTAATCGTTGATGGTGGTACACCGTTTGGCAGTACTAAGGGTGCACTGAACCATACTCTTACTGAAGTGGCCGCAACCGAGCTACGCAATCTGGGACACGAAGTCACTATTACCCTCGTCGATAGCGAATACGTCGTTGCAGATGAAGTACAAAAATTTGTAAATAGCGATGTGGTAATTTACCAAATGGCAGGATGGTGGATGGGCCCCCCCTGGACAATGAAACGTTATGTTGATGAGGTGTTTACTGCCGGGCAAGGATCCCTCTATGCAAGCGATGGTCGTAGTCGTTCCGATAACACGAAAAAGTATGGGTCCGGTGGCCTGGCTACTAGCAAGAAATATATGCTATCATTGACCTGGAACGCTCCCCTAGAGGCGTTCACCGATCCTAACCAGTTTTTTGAGGGAGTAGGTGTCGACGGTGTGTATCTCCACTTTCATAAAGCCAACCAGTTTCTGGGAATGAAAGCGCTGCCAACCTTCATTTGCAACGATGTGATCAAGCAGACAGATGTGCCTACCTATACTAAAGAATATCAGGCCCATCTTGCCAAACTATTTGGCAAACAGTAGTGGTGGTAATTGTACAATATAGCATTGATATAGTAGACGATAGAACTAATAGGTACGAGAAAGAGAGAGAGATAGCGCTATTGTGCGCCTCCCCAGTGGTAATTTCGCGGAGTTTACCACAATACCCTGAATTGTTTTCTTGGCTCTCCATATTGCTTGTAATAACTTGAGACCCGATTCTATCTCCAGCGAGGATCTACATATACGAGTCGATTTGCTCATCTAGCCACTCGCTCAATTTCGTATCGCGCTCGGCCGCAACGACAATATCTGGGCGAACGTCACCCACTAAACCCCAAGGAATAACGTACGAATTGTTCGGAACATCACCAATCGCAGCAGCCAATTCACTAATCGCACCATAATAGGCAGGCCAGCATACTTGGTGGGCCATCCATTTACCAACATTGCCAACCGAGCGGCCTAAATTAGTCCTGAGAAAACCAGGGTGCACAGAAGTGCTCCTGACATTTGCCCTGGGGTGAATTTTTGTCCACTGAATTGACTGCATTATATTTATGGCTTTGGTGATGGCATAGGCGTCGCCACGAGGGAAATAACCAACTCTTGTTGGGTCTTCTACTATCTTATCGCCGCTCCATGGAGCCAGCAAATGACCACCGGAGGCAACCCAGAGAATGCGTCCTTCGACCGATTTTGTAGACTCTAAAAGCACAGGATCAAGCAATTTCTGTAGCAACCACGGTGCCAGATTATTTGTTCCCAATTGCAATTCAATTCCTTGAGCAGTGACACTTCCTGCGGGCGGAGCCATAACACCTGCGTTGTGAATAATGCCGTGAAGAGGAGATTTAGTCTCAAAGAACTTGGCCACACCAGGTTTAATACTAGTCAAATCAGCCAGATCCATCACTATATAGTCAACCTTTGCATTGGCCACCTTGGCCCTAATCTCGTCAACATACTCTTTTGTTCTCGCAGCATCGCGACCAACAAGCCAGACATGAGCTCCAAGCTCGGCTAACCTTAAGGAAACCTCGTAGCCAATACCACTTGTGCCACCAGTGACGATCCAGACTTTTCCAGTCTGGTCAGGATGCGCACTCTCAGGGAATGCAAGCTCTCCAGTTTGGAAGATGATTACCTTGATTATAGCAATCACTGCAAAGAAGCTGTAACTCAATCTTTCCATTTATTGATCTCTAAATGTCTATAAACGTTACTTTGAGCCAATTTATACGTAGCCGTGGGTGTTTCAGTTGATTCGTAATTTTCTTGGCCCCACTGCGCAGCAGCTGTGCGGCATATGCAGATGCAGGTTCATGTGGTGTTTATGAAGGGCCGATTTATTAATGGAGCTACTCGAGCAAACAGCAGACCTTACTAGCAGTATTCATGCTTGATGTTAGAATGGTTTTTGAAAACAACTCGTGCCAGCCAGTTGAAAGTAAATTAGCGCACTCTGAACTGTTCTCGACCAGCAGCCACACCTCATGGTCGTCACGCGCTAGAGCAGTCGCTAGTCTATTTATAGCACCCCAATGGTAGCTCTAGACCAGCAATCGAGTCTGCGAGCGGCGACATGATCTGAGACAGGCAATGTTTATAGTGAATCGCTGTTTTAAAGATTTGCAACGAGTGCAAAGAAGATATCCTCGAATGAGGAAATATTTTCTTTATATCTTCAGTGTTGTGATTCATATCTCGACAGTGTATATGCACACGGGCCGTGCCTCAGTAGCTACTAATATCCTGCTCAAGGTTAATTGCCCGTGCAGTCATTCAATAAATAATATATATCGTCTCGAAACGATAGCTGTGTACCCCTCTGGCTCGTGCTAAGGGTATGTGGTGGTAGGACAAGCTGTATCAATTATGGCCGGGAGGATTTCCCGATAACGTATGCAAATTAACACACATAGCACGACAGATTAGGCACGCAATGTTAATTTCTCTGTGACCTGCTGCCTTCAACGTAAAAACTATGCGTTTTGTTAAACGCCGCATGCGTTAACCGGAGTAACTGGGATATTTCGCTTATGCACGCTATTGCATGAGCCGTGGGGTATCTCATCTTTCATGCATACGATCTATAGGGGAATCGTATAGCAGTATTAAATACAGATATCCGTTGAGCAAGTGAATGGATGGGTTTGTACGACCTTTTTAATCGCTGCCCCACGACTTTAAAATTATAATCTCTTAATATATATTTATCATCTTGCACCATGGGCTACATTTAACCAGTAATTTAGCACCAAAAGTGCCACACTCTCACAATCCAGGGCTTTGCGGCGAGAATAGCTGCGCGTTCTGCAATTTCAGCTTGTAACTGCTCACGGTCAGAAACACGCACACCATCAGTGATATTAAGGTCCCTGCTAGCAATGAATGGGTCACGGTACCAGAAATAGTGACCGGCAAACAATGCGAGGATGATGAATGCAGAGATCCAAGTTTGGACAAAGCTCACACCACTTGCTTTACCCTCACTACCCAAGGGAAACAAAGCAACCCAGAATTGAACACCAAAGATGAAAACAGTCAAGACAAGGCCTACAATGGATCCCCATTCTCCAGTAGGTGAGGCAAACTCCAGCTCACTTACCGGAATTTTCTGGGCTTTCATAGCCCAGCGGTGACGAAGATGCGCAAACATTGCTGTCCCCCAAACCATTTGAGCAGTCAATCCTGATAAGTCACTTAACCAAGTGAAACCAACTGAATAGTTTGGAACTGCAGAAACAAACCCGAGAAGGCCAAATACCAAGGTAAGTACGAGAGCAATAACGGGACGACCTTGACGATCAATATACATAAACTGTTTGGGCACATGGCCTTGTGCTGCAAGTGCCACCAAAGTCCGTGTAGCCCCAAAAGTAGCTGCATTTGCAACTGAAAAAACTGCAATAATGATCACGACATTGATGACCGAAGGCAGCCCCTTAATGCCAGCATTTGTGATGGCGATCACAAAGGGTGATGCGGAGGCATTGCTGGCAGTGCCAAGTCTCTTATTTGTGTATGGTACCAGGCAGCCCACTAATACAATAGAGACAATATAAAACAAAGTGATACGCCAAAACACTTGTTTTGTAGCTTTGGGTAAGGCAAGCTGAGGGTTTCTGGTCTCCATTGCACTGAGCCCCGCTAGCTCAATACCGGAAAATGCGTATGCAGCAGTAGCAAATACTTTGAAAACACCTTTAGCACCGTTTGCGAAAGATCCAGGCTCGTGCCAATATCTTGCACCAATGTATTCATGGGTTGGGCCACCGCCAGCGGTGATAATAATTCCAAACAGTATAAATCCAATAATAGTAATGACCTTGATAAAAGAAAACGTAAATTCCGCTTCACCATAACCTCGAACTCCAAATACATTAATTATTACGATTACTCCGTAGAACAATGCCACCCATGCTGCTTTGTTGACTTCGGCTGCGGAACTATCCCAGTACGCAATTGTTACTGATGCTGCGATCATTTCTGTTGGAATGGTCAGAAGATGCCCAAGAACATAACTGCAACCAACAGCGAAGCCCCAAGACATGTGAATGAACCGAGAACTATAGGCACTAAATGCGCCTGCCACGGGATAGCGCACGCCCATTTCGCCAATTGCATTCATAGTGAAAAACAACATGAGACCAGTAATGAAGTAACCAAGAACTACACCAGCTGGACCAGCATATTTTAACGTGTTACCAGTACCAATGAATAGACCTGCTCCAATAGAGCCACCAATGGCAATCATTTGAACGTGTCGGGGCTGAAGGGATTTTTTCAACGGTAAGTCGACTACACCAGTGATTGCTCTTTCCACCCGGCTCATACCTGGATCAGGTTCAATTGTAGTAGCAGGCTTCCAGTCATTAATGAATTTGCGAAAGAGGCTTTCATTGACATCATAGATTACTCCTTGTTCAGAGTTCACTGGGTGAACTTCGTAGCCAAGCTTTTCTCCCTTCTCGACGTCGGTCATATCAGTTCGCTCTCAAGAATGGGTCACAAACCCGCTATAAATATATGACCTTGCTCTAATCACCGCCTGCACACAAGCGGCATGCTTCTCGCATAAACCAGGGCAAGGATCTGCATTTCCGTTATCAGCATGTTCCGCGATTGATCTGCATGAGGCGGGGGAGGGGTGATAATGGCAATTGGTTGGTTGTCTGTACATGTTTGTCCCATTTTCTCGCGTCAAGCTCTCAGTAATCACTGACACACTACCATTGGTGTCAGATTGCATCCCAGAATCCATATTCCGGGTACATTCTCGCCGCACTATGCGGCATTCTCGAAACCGTGAAAATAAGCAGATATAGCTCGATGTTTCGGAGATTCTCTTGTCTCCAGCCGAGGTTCAGCACACAATGATATCAAATTTATTCTATAATCATTAGCCCATTCTCTCCTCAACGGCCCCAATGTGCATATGACTTGCATGTCGTTTCATAAGCGTGAATGCAGGTAAAGATAGCCTACAGGACAAGATAAAGCTGTCCAATGAGTGGAACGAACTTTCAGAGTATTTGAAATTTCTCGAAAAATATCAGCTTTGGTTTCCACGTGTCTGTTCTTGCCCATGGCCATTAAATCGTGCCCTAGAGCTCTCCATGTAATATCGTGGCCTTATCAGATTGCATATCCCAATATGCATGCTAACGATGCTCTTCATGTACGAATCTTGAGCAATTTGGGCGGCTAATTAGCTGGTAAAACTGGCCAGATAGCTCCTCAGGCTATCATAGATCGAATGCGAACAACGAGGCTGGCCGCATAGATCAGTTGCTTTACGCAGATTCTCGGAGAATCGAAGAAGATTTCAGCACAATTACCCTTTTTCATTAATTACTTTCATATTTAATTATCAATTGTGTGTATTAAAGTAAGTAGGAGCAAAGCTGCTGATTATCGTAGCTATCATGCAAGATGGTGACTGATTTTACACCTCTATTGATATTTGAAATGAAAATGAAAAGAGTAATCACTGGTGCAATATTGGAATTACTTGTCTAATATTGACGAGCCAGTAGAGAGTGCTAACCCCTCAATGAGGCACCTGTCCCAAGGGATCTCCATATCGTGGCTCTCCACGATTGCACGGCCATTCAAGAGTAGATTCTTTGAATAATGCATCATAATGGCTTAATTGACATAGATATGAGGCTCTGTTGAGATTTTCATAGGAAATAGCTTGAAGGGCTAGTCCCAATCGAACTAGGTGCATAGCTTGTACAACGATTATAGCAAGCAATATTGCTTGTTATATATGAATAATAATGTGTTCCTACTGATTACAACTAAAATATAGCTTGCAGTTTATGCTGATCCTGCCGCCCACGAGCTGGCTACCGTATATACCAACAGGGCTCCATAATAATGCCTTAATCTATACGTATCATATCAGCTTATGCTCCATATCAGCTTTATGCTACTATTGTACGTGCAACGCATCCATTGATATTGTTATATATCGTTAAAGTCAACAGTGATTAAAATGTCCAACTACATGAAAGATGTAACGCCATGCAGGACTCATGCATAACGAGTGAACTATCCAGAGCTGTGGATAGTCTAACACGTGTAAATTCTCATATTCAACACTATATAAATAAATTCATAAGCGGCGGAGTGCTTTTCTTACACCCAGCAATGACTTATCATGATCAATCTGAAACTTTAGGAACATGCGCAATTGCTGAGAAGGTGGAACCCTCAAAATTTGGCCTGTACAAGCCGAAGAATGCGCGCTGAATATCACGTAAATTCAGCCATCAGCGCCTCAGCCGATAAAATGCATATTCGTGCATAACCATGCACCAGTCGCATAAAATCTGTACTGTATCTGGGGCAATATATGCCGAATGAAAAGTTTTTCGCTGAAAATAATGAGAGCATATCAATATTGAGAGCTGTACAGTGTAAGATGCGTTTTTAAACAGACCGAAAGGCACTTTTTTGGCGACTTTTTTTCACGACAATTCATGTCGATAACAAATTGTCAAAATAGCTCCTGTCTACGGTCATCGGATCAGGGCAGCAAGACTTCCCGTTTGATCAGTCATATTTAAGCCTGATACCGCCTTATTCAGTATTGCAGTCGGAGACGATGCGAGAACGGAAGGTACTGTAGATTTTTCAACTTTTTGCTAAAGCCAGTCAAAGCTGATAAAAGGTAAAAATACTACTGTGCACTGAGCATGTATAAGGTTAGTGACTTACATATCCTATTTTGTTTTGATTCATTCAACATCATACTGCCTGATAGCAGTCTGAGCGAGATCGTCAAGCATAGTCGGGCCAGACGGTTTTCAACCAAAACAAGAAGGAAACTCTCGCCTTGCCTTTTCGTGCTTCAGTACTGAGAGAACATATTTCAAGGTTTTGGCCTCGACTTGCTTCTCTTGTATCAGCACACTGCTGCACACCTTCTTAACCACAGTGGACAGTCTGTAACGTAAAGCTGTCCAGCCTGCCCATGCACATCTGACCTTTCCAATTAAATCTCTCACACAAATGTCGGAGAAGCACTCAGGAGAACTTTAATATCTCCTGACATATACCACTCAGTTAAATTGTGTCCCGGAAGTCAACATTCAGCTATTAGGTCAATACAAGGTATATATAATATTTCAAATTCTCAGCATAAGACAATAATAATAATTGATAGAAAACCTCCTAGCTGTATTTTATCTCCGACCCATCGTCAGCATAAAATGAGTCGCCCTCACGCGAATTCAGTGCAATCATTCTCTTTATCTTTATCTTGAATTCGCGGAAATGAGCCAGATTACAGCATAATGAATAAAATGCCGCCGAGCATCCATGGACGATGATACAACTCAACGCTAAAAAGCATGCAATTGGCCAGATTGTACGAATCAAGTAATAATGAGGGAACTCAACGCCTGGCAAGCTTGTTTCTGGAGATGTGGTGTGGTTTTCAAGTTGCGCTCTGGCGATTAATGCAACAAAAAGTCCACCAACTCCAATAGGTCCAAAGTGGCCCCATAGTAATGCCTGTTTCCAGGTTTCCAAGTGCGAGCAGAACGGCTTGAGAGCTAATGCAACAGGGATTCGCCTGAACAGCAAAATTAGTACTGCAATAATCACGAGCTTCCACGCCTTGAGCCCGATATCGCCATTGTTAAAGTCCTGCCACGGGATGATTGATCCAAAGTAGAGGAAATACGCCGAGTTGAGCAGCAAGTCTAGCTCTCCTGACACGTGGGCGTGCTGTGTCGACTCTTGGAACCAACCAGTCCAGCCGAACGCTGCCCCGGCGAAAAAAGCTACCAGCAACTCATCAGTACCAGTCAGATTACCGACTCCAGCACAAATCAGTGTGAATGCCACGTAAATCACGGCAACAAAAACCAGATACGAGTGGGGGTCGACAATCTTTGACGCTAGCCGCACGAAATAGCTACCGACACCACCGATAAAGGCTCCGACAACCGAGCCCAAGACGCATTGGTACAAAACATCAATCAAAATATAATTTTTCGCTATTTCAGCGGGGTGGCCACTGTAGCGCATGATCGTCAGGCACATATACACAAACGGGAACGCAAGTCCATCATTGCAGCCCGACTCACAGGTGAGCGAATTGCGAAGGTGGGCGGGGATTCGTTTAGCAAATCGGCCATTGCCAACAATAGCGGAGCAGAGCACTGGGTCAGTGGCAGTAACACAAGCTGCAACACACAATGCCTCAAGCCATCGCAGCGTGGGCACAAGTTTCCAAATGAATACACTGGACAAAAGCCAACCAAATGTCATGACTGGGAATAGCAGCATTGTGATATTGAGCCAGTTTTTGCCAATGTACTTGCGAGGCAATTCAGCCGAGGTTGAAAATATTTGCAGCACCAGCAGAAATCGGCTCAATTCCATAGTGATCAAGTCGACGTTCCCCCATTTTCGAGGATCAAACCAGCCTAAACAGTGGGGGCCCACAATCAGACCATAGACGGTAGCGATAGTCGCATCGCCAACGTAGGAATATTCACGCACAAAAAGGAACAGAGTAGAAAAGAATAAGATGCCAAAGCCCGAAATAAGGTAGGCGATATGTGTAGCAGTTATATCAAGTTGTTCCCATGGCATAAAATGGTCTCCAAAGGGATATTTGTGTTCAACTGAGGCAAAAAGGGGTCTTATTATGCAGGTTGTGAGGCTGAGATAATACGCACCGCCACAACACGTCAGTAACTCGGACGCAGATAACCTCTTTACTATTATCTCTAGCTAGTAGGGTTTAAGCTGCAAATTTCGGGATCAACGCGGGTGGAAATCAAAGTAGTCGTCCCTCAGTGTTACATAGGCAAGCCACTCCCCAATGGCAAACGTCTATGGGAACTAATTAGTGGTTATAGGATGCAAGCAAACACTGCAGACATACAGCCTATTCAGTAAGTTAAAATCAGCTTTATACTTGGTTTCCATTACTTTTACCTGCTATTTTTTATATACTTTTATCTCAAGCTGTTTGGCCTTGTTTTGCTTGTGGTCAGGTTGGTGAGCGGTTTACGCCACCCGCCACATGATCTTTCCATTTACGGCAAGTCAAACAGGCAAAAAAATGTTTATGTTTGTTTAATAAATATATAAAAATAGGCAACAAAAATGACAAAAATAGATAACAAAAAAAGCAGCAAGGCAGTTAGAACCGGGGCTTGCTCCAGCTTAGGAGCTTCTTGCCTAGCCACCGGTCTCGCACACCATAGCTACTGCTTGAGTCGTTGCAGTAGTTCTCGACCTCTAGGGCATGGATATCGCGCTCCCGCAGTTCGAGCTCGCCATTGAGGCCGTCAAGGCTAAACGTAGCTACGCTTGAAATGGTATCCTGGCCAAACTCGTGGGCAACAAACCGTTGCAGCTCTTGGTTAATTTCACGGTCGTACTCATCCAAGGGGGCCATAGAACGGAAAGCAATATGCATTTGTGCGGAGACGGTCTGATATATCGTGGAGGCGGGGTATTTATGCAAAACAAGGGGCTGGATGCACTTGGCAGATGCGGTGTGTGCGGCCGATCGAGGGGACTACCACTTGCTTAATTTGGACAAAGTGCTGGAGCGGAGAGATTGAGGAAAAACTCGTTCAGGAAATTCCAAAAACAGACCCTTGTGTGCAGCCTGCCAAAGCGTACATGTGAGCTCACTCTACACGCAGGTTAGATTCCCTGGTAACTTGCATCACACCATCCATTCACAGGTAAACAAGACAAATACCGGCACCACGAGCAGTGTGTGGTGTTATCCTGGAATCCCTTTATCAGCAAGACATAATACACCAGCAGTATTGCAAACGCGGCGACGCGCACGCCGCACCATGCCCACCAAAGGCGGGTGCGGTCGCCAAGCCCCTTGAATGGGGATTTAAGGTCAAACTTCACGACATCGAATTTACGGCGCGGGTTTGGGTTGTTCTTGACGCGAAATTTGAGCGGCGAGTGCATCACAATAACCCCCGTGAGGATGCCAATACAAAACCCCCCAATATGAGCGAAATTATCGAGCCCCGGCAACAGCCCAATCACAAACGAAACGACTGCCTCAACGATGTGAATCACCAGATTATACCACGGGTGATGGTAGAGTTTCCAGTTGAGGAGCAGGTCAACTAGCTCAATGGCAATGAGGCCAAAACAGGCCCCAGATGCACCCGCCGACGAGGTACCGGACCCAGCAAAGTTTGCACTCATGAGAAACCCCCCAATTCCACACAAGAAAAAAATTAACAGCAACCGCACGTGGCCCAATTGCCGTTCAAGTGTGTGGCCAAGCATCAGCATCAGGGCGAGGTTAAGGCCAATGTGGACAAACCCGGCGTGGAGAAACATTGCCGTAATATAGCGCCACCACTGCCATCCAGCATCTAAATTATGGCCACACAACTCGTCGATGCTACACACGACCGTATCTGAGGTAGTACTATTGGGGCAAGGGAACACGTAGTTGGAGGCATTGGACGGCCGCATGCAAGCATCGTAGCGCGAGCCCATATGGATAAGAACATAAGGCGAAGGCCCCAGCATCGGATTGAAGCTCGGTTTGGTCTGAAACGCACTACCGGTCAGCTGTTTCATGATTGCTAGCTCGGCTATAAACACTCCAACGCACACGGTCGACAGGAACCATGTCACCCATGGCAGCTTGAGCCACTCTATTTGGGTCTTGTCATGTTGTTTGGGTCGTCTAGTACCACTTGGCGCCGTTTCTTTACTGCTATATCTTGTTTGGATCAGTTTATGCTCATCGCTATAATACTGCATGACCAAGCCAAGGGTTATAGGGAGAGAAACAAAGACAGGCACGCGAAACAGTGTAGGCGTAGTGGCGCGGGTGGTGCCAAGAGTCACGCGGGGTCTTGGCCCCAGTCACGTGGGATGCAGGTCCTCTAACAGCCATGAAACAAAGAAGGTGGCAGTAATGAGCTAAACTGCTAGAATCTCATGGACAAAATTAAACTCTGGAATGCCCATGTACTGTAGCTATCGTTTTCAAAGTTAGGCGGTCGTAGTCAAGGGGCCAAATGCAGGACTCCTTTATGTGGGACCCCCTCCAATGTGGGCCCCTACTGGACCTCAGTACTGCTGCACGCGACGCGCGCGCGCTCACACACAGCAGCACACCACGCAGCGACAAATTACAAATTAGCACAAAAATTTTATAGATATAAATATATTACGACTTGCGGAAATGAGACAACACAGGATAGATGTTCTCAAATGCGTCATAAATCTCTTGGCGTTGTTTTGCACCAGTCAATACAATTTTACCCGATACAAAGATCAGTAGCACAATTTTGGGCTTGACCATGCGGTAGATAAGACCAGGAAACAATTCGGGCTCGTAGGAGGAGAAAGTTCCGTGGCTAAATGCTAATCCTTCCAACCGGATGGGGAACTTGACGTCGCATGAACCGACAATGTTTTGGATCTTAAAGTCGGTGAATTTTGCGTTGAAACCGAGCTTTTGGATAATACGCGCGTATTTGCGGGACGCGAGTTTGGAATCATCCTCGCTCTTGGCACCGGTCACAACCATCTTGCCCGAGGCAAAAATAAGCGCTGTGGTCTTGGGCTCACGAATACGCATAATCACCGCTGCAAAACGCTTGGGGTTATACTCGGCGTTACGGGCGTGGAGAGCAATCGTCTTGAGGTCCAACCGACAAGCAAGGTTAACAGTAGCAACAATATTCTGAAGGGTTGGGACGATACCAGAAGAGTTATCTTCTTCTTCGGCTGGCTCTGCTTTTACCGATACATCTTGGCTAATTTGTTGGTCGTGCGGTTGTGCAGTTTGTTGCTGGGTCTCTGCTCCGTTAGGGAAAGCAAAGCCATTGGCGCCGTCGATAAACTTACGGGCCTGTGCGGGAGTATTGGGAACTGCTAGTGCGTCCATTAGTTTTTCTTTTTTTCTTAAAGGGGTCTTTGTGGTGGTGGGGACGGGGGCTGAGTTAGTCTAGTTTTTGGTGGATCAACAACCTAATGCTTCCACTGAATAAATAATAAATATAATCGGCAAGACTCGTTTCCTATAAGTATAAAGGGATCAAAAGCTTCCAACGGTTTAAAGTGAAAAAAGGGTTAGGGCTTTAAAGAGACTTGCAGATGCAGCACGATATTTCGGGCAGGGGGGTGCTGAGGTTGTTTATATACTAGAGAAAAATCTGCACCAGGGTTAGGGTCTCGACCGCACGGTCGTGCCTGATTGGTCAACCCGTAGCTGGGCGGTGACCACCATAGCAACCGCGGGGCTAAACTACTAGATACGTCTATATAAAAACATCCTCGGCTTTGTATCTTTTCAACAACCGTGCCCAAGCTGATTATGGCCTGCCACGACCCCAGCTCTCAATCCCGCTGACGTGGCAGATTCATATGTGAAGGAAAGAAAATGGATGGAAATGCCGTGCTGACATGCCACATGCTAGTTAGGGTTAGGCAGCCACAAGGCTTAAATGCCGGGCTCTTGATATACTGGCGTCGATCTCGCCGCAATTGTCAGATGTTTGCCGTGGACTTTTTCCCCCTCCACGCTGCAGCACCTCAGAAATGCCCATCCTCTACTGTACGCGAGATAGGTGGTGGGGGGGATGTTTTCGTAGTGCAGCACACGACGCAGGCCAATTTCATTAGCTGATGTAATAAAGTGCGCGCATCGCATCGCTTGGGACGCATCGACGCGTCAGCCCAGCGCGCGCGCTGGGGTCCTCTTTTGACCGACACTGTAGAGTCACTAACCGCTGCTTTCGAGCCGCAACTAGTAACTTTTTTTTTAATTAGATCGGATAGAATAGTTTGTACGCCGTAGGCTCATTAGCAGTTTTGACCAGCTGGATGGGGCCCGCTGGACCCGCAGTGGCGGGATCCACTGGCCGTCTTATCTTATCAGCGCGGTTCCAGCCCCGTTGTAAAAGCAGTAAATCCTCCGAGCCAGTGACCTCGTCAAAGATTTCTTTAGCAGCAACATGTAGCTGGTTTTGGCCATCGAGGCTGCGACGGAGCTGCGCGAGTGCTTTGGCGCTGGTGGCACGGTTCGGTTCGAGATAGCGCGTTTCGAGCCACAGCCAAAATACAATATTCCATGCAAACACCAATTCGCCAATGTGGAGCGCTCTTTTCCGGAAAACAAGCCCAATCATCGAGAAAACCGGTTTGCCGAAATATGGTAGCACGACTTCAAACGCCAGCTTTACCATGGCAAACAAAATAAACCATCGTTTAAGCGAGTTTGCAGCCCGACAAACCGTTGCTGCCGCGTATATTTGCATCAAGTAGCTCGAAAACACTAGGATATGGGGCGGGACCACCATCATTAGCACCGCGTATACCGAATCTTGGCCATCGCAGTAGACGCACCGCAACGCAGCAGTACCCATTGCGGGGGCATATTTCGCCAATGACTCGCCTCCCCTCGGCTCCAATTTGCTGGCAGTATCGACAAACAGCGTCGTATTTCCCGCAAAAAAATGGGGAGCCGCCCCCTGCTCCATGAACGTTTCGGGCGGTATCGCCGTGATTTGTGTTAACCAAGCACGCATGACCGCGGCGCTAACTACAATTGCGCATGCCTGCCAGAATTCGTGCCCTAGCTTGCCTCTGACTTTGCCCAATTTGCCCTTGATTCCCTTGAAAATTGGCCATCCCACCGAAACAGCTAGCAGCACCGGTTGCAAATAAGAGCTCATCTGCACCGCCAGAAAAATTAAAAAAAATCCCCCCGCGACAAGGAGTAAGTAAGAAGTAAAGTAGCGGGAGCGCGTGCCTGAGGGGGGTTAGACGTACCTAAGCAGCGTGTGGCCCCAAGAATCACATGCGAGAGAGCATACGTGCAGGGACCATCTTGAGCGGTGTAGCGGTTTAAACCCCAACCATAGCTCAATTACTGTTTAAATTAACCGACAAAAAAATTCGCTTGTCCTAAACCCCCGGTTGGTCAAATGTCAACCCCGGAATACTGGCGCCACCTAGGCGCCACAACCTCACATCTCTTCAAAGCTGAAGGCTCTCGTGCCCCGTCTCTTTATATCCTCCCAATTAGCTCGATGTCCTGGACAGATTATAACTGGGACGACCTCGTACCCGTTGATATCACCACTCAAGAACCAAGCCTTGCGGCAATCAACTATTCTACCGACTACAAACGAGTACTGGGCCTTTACCTGGCAGCACTCGCTACCAACGAAATGTCTGAACGAGTGCTTGCACTGACTGCCGCTTGTATTGCCCTTAATCCTGCCCACTACTCGGTATGGGACCACCGGTTTGATATCCTCAAGACACTCGGCAAACCCGAAGATCAAGACTGGCTCAACGAAATGACCCTTGAGAACCCCAAAAACTACCAAACGTTTAATTACCGCCAGCATTTCGCGGTGCCTGAGCGCAAATTTTTCGAATCCGAGTTCCTGGTCGTTAAAGTCGTCTTGGGCGACGATGCCAAAAATTTCCATGCTTGGTCGCACCTCAAGTGGATTGTGTCACAAGCACTCGCTGCTGATTGCGATTTCGGATTTGAAAACCTACTAAAATTCACCTCAGCATTGCTCGATATGGATGTGTACAACAATTCGTGCTGGAGCTTCCGATATTTCCTCGTGTACCGCATGTGGCCGGACCAACTGTCGCTTGACGCTGATGTGGACTATATCCAGCAACAGCTTGATATTGCGCCAGATAATGAGGCTGCTTGGAATTATCTAGTGGGCATCAACCCTCCCCCCGCTACTATTGCCGTAATTGCCTCAAAATATGACACCAGTAGGGCGATCGAAGTGCTGGCCGGCAGCACCACTGATCGGGTGCAGAGGGAAGAGCTCTACACCAAGCTCAAAACGCTTGAGCCGTTTAGAAATGGACTTTGGGACTACAAAATAAAAAACATCTAACAAATAAACTCGACACCAAACCGCTGGCACAGCCCGTCGAGCTTGCGGTAGGTGATGTTGCTTCCGCCGCACACAACGACAACAATATTTGTGTCAGGGCGCTTGAGATGCGGGGGCATTGTACCAGTGTATAATGGCGCGAGGGCTGCGCCACACGCGGGCTCCACAAGCATCTTGTGGGTCTCTGCAAACGATACGCACGCTTGCACCGCGTCGCGCTCAGAAACAACTACCGAGTGGGTCGGCTGCACATTATTTAGTGCGTACTCGAGGGTCTGCAGACTCACAAAGCTCGTGGCCAGTGATGAGCACACGGTGTTTGGGTCCGAAACCACTTGTGATTTGGCGGTCAAGCTCTCGCGTAGCGTGCTACAGCCATCAGTCTGGACCGCTACAACCTCAACCTCACACATGTTGTGGCGCTGGAGGCCCTGAATGATGCCATTGTAGAGTCCACCGCCGCCAATACTGCACACAACCGCGTCAGGCGTAAACCCGGCTCGTGCAGTCTGCACGACAATCTCGTCGGCAATGGACGAGTTTCCTTCCCACACGAGCTCGAGGTCGAATGGGTGGCAATAGAATGGAGTCTCGCCGTTCGCCCGCGACTGGCTCAGCAGCACGCTGTTGACATACTTGTCGCTTGCAGCAACGTTCTTGCCAAATGGAATGACGCGGGCACCCGTCTGTTCAATCCGCGAGACCATCAGTGGATCAGAGTTCTCGGGCAAGCAAACAGTACATTTCTGTTGGTACTGCTGGGCGGCACATGCAGCTGCATAGCCGGCGTTGCCTGCACTCGCACAGAAAAAGTGGTAGTCGATGCCAGGGTTGTCCTCGATAGTACGGTAGATCAGCCAGCCAATTCCACGGCTCTTGAATGATCCCGACAATTGCGCTTGCTCAAATTTGAGCCATACATTGGCCCCAAACTGCTGGCTCAATACTACACTCTTGACCAGCGGCGTCTCTATATATGGCAGGGCTCGAGCAGGTGCATTAAGGATGAGCGGAGGCGGCGTTGCGATTAGCTCTGGACCAGTTAATGAGACGTGGGTTTTATCAAGGACCGCCATACAATCAATGGTTTGCGACGATGGGCGACCGATTGGTTATATAAACCTTGTCCTGCTCGGTCTGCATTTGAGGTAGTGAACCGGTGACTTTGGCTGACTCGGTTAACTCACCATCTTAGGGCTAATAACGGGCCATGCCTGAACTTTGTGGCTCTAATGCTGGTTTATGTTGTAATTGATAATTATCCATGTTTTTTGTTACCAGGGATTTGCTTTTATTCCCGCTTATCCGTAAACTCGTCCCTTGATGTTGGAAAATTTCAGGGTAAGGGCACCTGCAATGTCCATTTACTGTGCCAACTGGATGCAGCAGCAGAACTTAAAATGGAATACAGCAATTAACGCTATAATTAGTTTACTATAGACACTTATTACACAATTGTTTATTTCTCTCTTCCTTTACTCACCGGATTCTTCCTTACCTGCTTATCAGTAAATCGCTTAGCGCAATACCTCATTAGCATGCCCGAAAAAAAAAAAACCCTTCCCACGAGCGATAAGCAAAAGCAGTAGATATTCTCTTGTAAATTATGAAAAAAATGTCAAAAATACAGGGGCTGAATGCGCTCGTCAAGTAAACATCGTCGGGAGCAGCTGCTGCATCAACGTCGCAGGCACTTGCGTCACACAACAGTTCCCTCGAGCACGGCCAGCCATTGTTTGAGTGTCCTAAAAAGATAGTCAATATGGGGTCCGTTGTGCTCAAAATTTACGCCAGATCCGTGTATTCCCCGGTCGTATGCAAACACGGATGTAATGTGTGCTTTCGTAGCAAGAGCTCTGCACTGGTCAGCCAGAATCTCTTGGGTTCCATATATCAAGATGCTGTTGTTTGGAATAGCACCCTCCCATTGCTCCTGAGTAGCAAGATAGGGCTGTACGAGCACGTCTTCGCAGTTCCTGCAATCATGAGTATACTCATCTGCAGACCGTTCAAGCCAGCTAGGGGGGATCCAATCAATCCTCTTATTGTTGGCATAACTACCAAATGGTCTGGGATAAAATTCGACCCAAGGAGAGTGTACATAGATCCCCCATAAGTTACTGCCTAGCTCAAGCTCTTTAATTTTTAGCGCTAGAGCCATTGCCAAGTTGCCACCAGCAGAGCATCCAGCAATAATGATGTTGTCGCACGACTTGCAGAGGCCACGGTATGCATCAATGGCCTCCTCGAGCTGTGTAGGGTATTGGAAGTAAGGAGCAACGCTATAGTCGAGCAATAAGCCACTGATGCCTAGTTTCTCACATATTGTGTAAACACGGGTGACTGTCTCGGGATTACACTTGAGCTGAAATGCTCCTCCGTGGAAAAACAACATCACAGGGTCATGTAGACCCCGATTTGCTGCCTCGTACACCCACCTACTATTGGACGATTCGGCGTCCTTGAAAATATGATTGTAGTGGTTCAAACCCTCATATCTTAGTAGAGAGCTCATAATTATTCGCAATGGTTTAAAGTTTGCCATCTTTTGTATGGTTTCTAGACTGTTGGCATTAAACAGAAACCTCATTACATTTGCCTTTGCACTGGCAAACAACCCGAGCTTTTTATGCCTCGTAAATGGATAAATGATGAGTGACAGCGCAAAATATAGCGGTGTAATCAGTGCACATAGTCCGAGCCATGCGACCTGAGACCAGGTCAACCGAGACTTTACTTTTGCCGCCTCGGGAAACTCTTCCAGTGGGTAATTGTACGCAGCCATATTTGTACCCCCAGTAGCAATCCAGGCGGGTTTATATTTTGTCAGGTGGGGAGGGAAAATAAACTCGGCGACTGGACGCTACGCCACCTCCCCCGCATTAATAGCACATAGACATTGCGTCCGAAGGGACAGGGCCATGCATTGCATACGCAAAGTGCAAAGGCTAACCAGGGGAGGCGTTGCGCTGGCAACAAATATATGTTATTGCTATGGTTCTATTTAAATCATTAGTTACGGATACGCACAGACAAACAAGTCACGCATCCTTCGAGTTTTTCAAACTCGCTAATATCGACCGGCACAATCTCGTAGCCCATCTCCTCGAGCAATTGAGCCGATTTAGGGGCTGAGCTGGCCATAAGCAGCCGCTCTTTGCCGCCTTTACCCGGACCGAGTAGTACAACATGGGAGCCAGGTTCCTCGGGCATTGCGAGGAACTTTTCAAACGCCTTGGTATCATCTACAAGCGGTTCATAGCCAATGATGGTGCCATCAGGCAACGCAGTTACTGCACTCTTGAGATGGAGAACCTTGGTAATTGGTACAGCCACGACGTTCCAATCGGGAAGGCATTTTTGAAGACTCTCTATGCCTTGTAGAGAAGTGCGGCCGCCATTGCCAACATAAACAGTCTTGCCCACTTTCAACACATCGCCACCGTCAAGCGTACCCTTTTCGAGTTTCTTGAGCTGGATCCCCAATTCCTCGAATACTTTGGGAATTACTGCCGTTTCGGCCTTTCTAGCGTCTGCACCGGGGGAAGTCATGACGGCGACATCACCAAACATTACGACTGCGTCCTCGATGAAAACTGCATCTGGTGCCGTATTAAGAGCAGGCACCTGCTTTGTGGGCCATCCGTTGGCTTCAAGGGCAGCAACGTAGCCGTGCCACTGCTGGTTGGCCAACGGCACATTGATCTGTGATTTCTCAATATGGGTAACAAGGCCATCAGCGAGGCTCGAGCTGGGAGGTCTAACCAGGGCAAGTACCATTATTCTCTATTTACAATCTCCAATTTGCACCAATGGGTGTTATTTATATACACGTTTATCGCTATCTGATATCGCTAATTACTAAGTGCATTTATTCCCTCTAATTGCAGGTGTCAACGAGCCAGAAGAGGCAGGGGATCACGTGACACGCTGCTTAACGACTCTACTTTTTCGAGATTATCTCCACAGTGGAGTTTAGTAATGAGTAATGTCTGATTCGGAGTTTTACTCGGAGCCAGAATGGTTATCTGAAAATGAATTGGGAGACCAAGACGACGAGTTTATTGGCGAACCCATAAAGAGCTACACAATCGAGGATTTATGGATAATACAGCAAGATATAGCCGGCCAGATCGCTGAGGCATTAGCCCTTGACACTGATATATGTTTTTTTTACTTGAATCAGTATAAATGGCAAAAACAAGAGCTCGTTAATGCGTACCTACACGGTGCCGATAAAACGCTTAGATTGAAATTCGCACCATCGAAATTGCAAAAAGTAACCGCTACACACTGTCCATTGTGCGCAGATTCGACCACCAGCGGCATACAACTAGGGTGTGGGCATGCGGTATGCTGTGACTGCTTTGACCAGTACATCAACTATAAAATCGCCGATGGCCAAGTTTACACTGCTATTTGTCCTGGAGATGATCACTGTAAACGCATTATTGGCCCTTCTATTGCATCGCATTATCCTAATTACAGAGAGACAAGTGCACAGGCATTTCTCCGATACCAAAGTTCAATAGTGGGTTGCCCTACGCCAGATTGTAAATTTTTTCATCAGTTGAATGGTTCAGATATCCCCTGCGAATGTGGAGCTACGCTATGTGGCGAGTGTGGATATTTTGCGCATGCTCCTGTACCATGCGAAATAGTTGAAAAATGGCTTGAATTGCTTGAGGATGACAAGGACCTATTGCTCAGGGTCACTTCAAACACCAAGACTTGCCCTAAATGCAAAGTCATTATCGAGAAACAGATTGGGTGTAGCCACATGACCTGCGCTTGCGGTTATGAATTTTGCTGGCAGTGCCTTGGAACCTGGGTCAACTATGGTCACCAATGTGCCCGTTACGAGGAGCCAGCTAAGAAAAAGAATGAGATCAAGCGGTTCGCCCACTATGCCCCTCGATACACTTCGAATTTTGCCGCGTCGCAGTATCATTCATCGGCACAAACGACGAGTGACCGGCTCAACGCCGCACATCAGACACTCAGGGATTCCCGACAACTTATTGCATGGACCTTTGTGATGTTGTTTTACCTTAGCTATTCGAACCAACGGATACTGCTCGAAGATAATCTCGTCAACCTAGAGCAGTCATCTGAACGACTCGGCGAGTATTTGCGACAGGGTAAATCCATTGAAGATATCATCCGTCTTACAGGGTTCGTCACTGAAAGACGAAAAACGCTACTGGATTATACAACGTCAACCAAATGGAAGTACATGTAGAGAATCTTAAGCGGTACGTGACATTGGTTCTTAAAACTTGTAAAAAATATTCTGTAAATAAATAATTCATAAAGAGCCATGAATACATACCACATTATCGACCTCGACGGAAACTCGGCACTGGGTCGGCACTGGGTCGGCATAGAATGCAATGCCACACATTTCCATATAGGTAACTACAGATAACGTACTAGAAGAAGAGAAGAGTATTGATAATTTACCTGGATTATAATCAATTCAGCTACCGCTACCAGTTTGCGCTGAATTGGCAGTCCTTGTAACCACGCTCTGGATTAACACTAACATAGTCGGCATATAGAACACCAAATGGTGACCAGCAGTCAGACGAGCTGCAACCTGGTTCCAAGGAGTGGCACTGAGAATCGTAAGCTGGATCCTCGTCTCCAAGGGTCATAGCGCAAGAGACATCAGCATTTCCTATGCAAATTAGTGTGTGCGCAGCCTTGTCCCACCCTATGGAGCGCATTGCGGGTGCGTCGGGACTACCATATTTATTATTCAAATTTTGATTGTGTCCATTACCATTCAATACCCATCCTTCGATGGGATCACCCTGGCAGTTGATGTCGCTGTAAAACCTCAATTCAGCTCCACAGTTCAACTTATCGGCCATGGCCTGGCCAAAAAAAGTGAATAGAAAGCAGATGCGGTTGAAGTCAAAAGTAGTCATGTTAGTTTAGACTAAAGTATACGCTATTTTATATATGTGATATTCCCTGCACGTTGACGTAGCGGTTGAATGTATGAGCCATGCGTTACGCTACATTAACATTGCAGGTTAGCGCAGGTACGTTACCAAGGTAATCAATGTCGTACCACGTTTTCAACAGATGCGGGGAGCCTACTGGCGGTTAATCCTCGGCGTGCGTCGGGAGTTCGAGCTTGCCTAGCAAAGGATGTAAATTTTGCATAGCTAATTACTCAGGTCGTTGAACGCCTAGCATCTAATGCAGACCACTCGTTGAAATAGCAACTAATGAGTTGAAATGGCTATCTTAATTGGTATGTTATGACAAGACCCTCCCACACCGCACTAATGCCGCATTATGGAGCCAACTGCTTGTATGGCTTGCTAAGTCTGCGTGGATGATCGTGAATATGCGATTTTCACACTAATTCACGAAGGTCAAGACTTGCCAATCTATATATGCTTATGGGCTGAATTTACCAACCGCTCAAGTAATGAAGACGAGCGAAAATTAGCAGCTTTGCGGCGCGATTCCCTTGGCTACCCCAGTGTCGCATTGACGTCACATACGACGTACGTCATTGCACATATAGCAGCTTCCCCGCAATACAGGGCTGATCACGAATGATCTCGGGAATCCCTGACTAAATGCAGGGGTAAAATGTTCTAGTTATAGATTATAGCGTTAATATTTCAACAAAAAATGGCCTCACTGAGTCCTGCACGCACCAATATTCACTGGGGTCCTGCAGCCTCCATCAATATCCTCAGCAAGCTATCGGTGCCGCAAAATATCCGAAACATCCAAAACTAGGTAGATGCGGATACGGTTGCATTGCATAGACGTCCTGAGTCGCTGCATATACACGTGCGCTGCCCAGCTGTTAGCGAGGCCTCATTTAGCAAATCCCGCAAATCGATTCAGGAGCTTGATGGTCTTATGAATCTACCACGATCAAGGGTATCAGTATTTGCACCAGGCAAGGGTACTAGAGAAGCACGACGGAGTGCGATGGCTTAGCTCGATCTCCATTCTTCTTGTATTAGCACTTTAAGCTGCATGGTGCCCATGGATTAGACCAATTAGAACAGGGGGGTGCATAACAAGCGAGGATCGTCGAGGCCGAAAGAGAGAAAGATGAATTAGTGAGAGGCAAAAGAGTGAATTGCATGCTAGGCCAAGACCAACCACAGAAAACCAGTTGTTAACATTCTATAAACGTTTTCATAGTATATACGTGAGAAAAACACTCCTGAGGTGCACATTCAGCTACTTTTCTATTTGGGGTTAATGCAGACTCTCTGCATAGCCTTCTGCACTTTGATGGGCAAGTGGAAAAAAATCTTACGTCATGGACGAGTTTGATCAGTTTTTAAAATTAAATTTCACTGGTCCTTCTAAGCTAGAGAAAAGCACTAAAAAGGATTTAAATGATCTTATAATTGATGAGCTTGTGCCTAACAAACATACACAAGCAGCCAAGCATCTTGTGGCAGCCATCCAAGAAATTAAAGATCCGCTGAATTTAGCCAGAGCACTGGTTATTCACCAGAGTTTGCTTGATGGGCCATCAGAGACTCTCAAAACAAGGATTTTTCAGCTCTATAGCCAGGTGGATAGCGAACAACCAGGCGTCGCTCTTGAGCTCGCTAGAGCCCACTTGATATACAATGATCTGGAAGAAACTCAAGAGTATTTGTACAAAGCACAACAGCAACAACAGTTTACTTGGGCCGTCACAGGTGTTCTTGGAAAACGCACTCAATTTCAAGAGCGTGATGCGGCTCAACTAGTGGCACTTGCAGAGTCGAAAAACACTGCGTCTACTTCTCTTGAACCCAATATTACCAACCGTCCTCACAATTCTCAGACTCTTTTAGAAAAGCCTCTGTTTACTGGTGAACTTCCGGCCGAATTTAGGGGCTCTGATGCTAATGTTCCTTCGGCCCTCAATAATAGCGACATTGCTTTGATGCTTCTTCAGGCGGAGTATTTATTACGGTCAAACCCGGCTAAAGATGCAGCTATAAACTCTCAAGTGCTGGCTATTGCTGAGCGGATTATTTTCGCGCCTGAAAACACTGTGGACTGGTTACTGTATTCTCGGGCTCTTTGGCTCAGAAGCTGCGTTGAGTCGCACTTTGAGTCGCGTACATTGGAAACAATGGAACGCGGTACTCTACAAATGGCTGATATTGTTAACGGACTGCATAAAACAGATGCTGAAACCAGTGCAAACCGCCTCGGTTATGTACACCTCGTTGTACCGCTGCCCAAATGGACAATCGATATTGAGCTCGCTAAACGACTTGTCCAGATTGGTGGTATGCAGGCCTCTGCGGCTATTTATGAGCGACTCGAGATGCCCGTTGATGCAGCGGTGTGCTATGCCGCTGCCGGAGAAAGCGACAAGGCACTGGCCAAGCTTAATGTATACCTTGAAGAAAACGCCCAGGATGGCCGTGCATGGTCAATCAAGGGAGATATTACCCAGGACCCCGAGTGCTGGCAAAAGGCATGGGATCTGAGCCATTACCTGACGGCCAAAGTGTCATTGGGAAAATACTACCAAGCCAAGGGAGAGCTTGATTTGGCGGCCAGCCACTTTAAGGAAGCCGTTGCAGCCGATAGCCAGATCCTCGATATCCAATTCTCGCTCGGATGCCTCGAGATGCAGCGTCGCGAGTTTGCCAACGCCGAGAGGGCGTTTACGCAGTGCATCAAGATCAAACCAGACGAAAGTAAATGCTGGAGTAATTTGGGAGCCGTTTTTGCCCAGCTCGGTAAACTCGAGCAAGCGTTGCATGCGTTCGACCGTGCATTACAAGTAGACCAAAACGCCGAGCCCAATTTCCGGGTTTGGAACAACTATATGCTGCTTGCATCTGAGCTCCGGAAATGGCAGATTGTGATTGATGGCTACAAGTATATGATCGACGGCAAGTTTACTCAGGACCGGTTTATCAACCCGAGCATCTTGACCGAGATGACGGTGGCATTTATCGGCAACGACTATAGCGGCAGTGCTCTGGACAAGTCGTTTGTACAACTCATGTGTGAAAAATTACCGCAAAAGGTCGCGGGCGACCCCAACTTGTGGCGCCTGGCTGCCAAAATCAATATCTGGCAAAACAAGCCGTGGGAAGCGCTCAAGGCCTATGAGAGTGGATGGCAAATGGTACTGGAGGCCCCTGAGGACTCACTGGACGCGTTCAGGAAACTGGTCACATGGACAGCTATGCTATCTGATGCATACACTGGACTTGGTAGCCTTGAAGGACGGATCCAGGGCTCAAAAGTGTGTCCTGAGGGACCCCTCAAAGCCCGCACCTGCGTGCAAAAAGCATTGGCCCGGGGAACGGCGTACAAATCTACTGCCGAGTACGAAAAGTTAGATAGTTTGCTTAGTTAGGTAGCGTTTATTTTTTTTATGGGGTAATTTCTGTTGGTTTATGGCGGGGTTGCAGAGTGATGAAGGTTGGCCTCCTTAATAGCCTTTTTCTCCTCCATGCGTCTTTCTTCGATGACGGCCTTTGAATCATAGTGCTCAATTTTGTTTTTGATACGACCCCAGTACTCGCGAACTTTCGCAGGGTTGGTGTCACGGCTCAGTAGCGCATCGACATGCGAGTAGAGGTATAGTGCGCAGTGCTTATCGACGGGAGAAAACTCAAACCGGAACCGGTAAAAAACTCCGTAAAAAATCAATGAGCTCATTCCACCGGTGCGAATGCAGAGAAAGTCGACCAACAACTTGAAGAAGATCAGCAGGTTGGAGTAACCGATGGTGAGGCTCAAGGGCCGCGAGTACTGGAGGGCCAATTTAGGAGTAAAGCTATCGAGCACGTGGAGGAGCGAAACCACCGTGAACGGAACGAGCTTGGTCTCGTGCATGGGCATCACGATCCATACTGCCGCAAGCAGCAAGTACTGGACAGAGTCCATTGCTAGTAGCGCCGAAGTACGGACAATTTCACCTTCGAGATAGTGAAGGACCGAAAACATATAAGTAGAGGCAATGAGCACAAAGTCGAGGCGATAAATAAGTCGGTTGTACCAGCGCTGTTTGCGCAGCAATAAAGTGGCCCCCAGGAGGTAGATGCCAAGCGCTAAGATAGCAACGTGGAGTAGGACCCAGACGAATTTAAGGCTATCCTTCTTGGCCTTGGTCTGCGGGACTGTCTGCTTGTTCTCGTCTTGTTGCTCCACCTGTTTGATTGTAGCCATTTCCGAGTTGGTGCGTTCGTAGTAGGAGGTTTGTAATTTTAGGCTCGCACTAGTGAATTTGGGAGTTTAGTGATTATGACTTTATACCCCTAGTGGGTTTCAGTAGGGCCTGACTAACTCGCGCCTCTTGATCGTTTCACATTCCTCTACCACAAACAATGGACGTCTACGGCTGGTACGCGTACGCGTGGGCGGCGGAACCATTTGTCGTGTCGGCAATTGCCACCTATGTCCCACTTTTCCTCGAACAAATCGCCCGCACAAACGCCGTCTGGGCCGACGATAAGACGACTCCTTGCCTGGCCGCGCCCATTGACAACCCTGGCCTGGGCCCTCCTGTACCGGGACCACCACCTCAATGCGTTGTGCGTATGCTTTGGGGTTGGATAGACACCAGCAGTTTGCCGCTATACACGTTTTCTTTCTCGGTATTGGTTCAAACAGTGTTGGTGATTTCAATTTCGGGTATTGCAGACAAGGGCGCTCATCGCAAGAGTTTACTGGTATGGTTTGCCGTAATTGGCGCTTTGAGTACAATGGCGTTTTACTTTGTTACTGCTAAACACTACTATGTAGCGGCCCTGTGCGCGGTGATTGCAAATGCATCATTCGGGGCCGTCTCAGTATGCGGCAATTCGTATTTGCCCCAGCTCGTTGATGCAATTGTAGTACGAGAGCAACGACTCAGGGCTATCATTAGCGACCGGTTCGCTGATGCCTACGAGTTTGATCCTGTCGATCCGGCGCCTATTTCTGCAAAGCTATCGGGAAAGGGGGTAGCGATCGGCTACGCCTCAGCCCTTATTGTCCAAGTAGTGACGATGTTTCTTTTGTACCATTATTCTTCCAGTGAAAACGGAACATTTATGCTCCAAGTCGTCACATCGCTTGTTGGAGTTTGGTGGCTCGTTTGGCAGATCCCCGTGGTATTGTATTTGCCAGTTAGCGATGAAAAATCCGGGGCCAGCCTGGAATCGCCCACATCACTCTGGGGTGACATTTGTTCGGGGTGGAAATCGCTGTTCAAGACGTTTGCGCATGCGCGCAAGCTCAGGGACATCTCGACATTTCTACTGGGGTGGTTCATTATGAGCGATGCAATCACGACCATCAACTCGACCGCCATCTTGTTTGCTCGTGGAAACCTCCAAATGGCGACCCCTTCACTGGCCGGGGTTGGACTTTTGACGGTACTGTTTGGAATTGCTGGTTCGCTATTTTTCGGACACGTAAAATTCAAAAACCCCCTGTTTAGTTTGCTAATTGTGGCCGGTATTGCTGCAGTGATTCCATTGTACGGCATTATTGGTTTCTTTAGTTCCTCGCTCGGACTCAAGCACTCATGGGAGATGTTTTTGCTAGCGGCATGGTACGGCATTGCTTTGGGAGCCCTAAACGCCATCTGTCGTAGTGTATATTCGCTACTGATCCCGCGTGGTCACGAGACAATGTTCTTTGCCCTGTTTAGTGTCACCGATAAAGGCTCGAGCGTGGTTGGCCCTGCTGTCACCGGCATAATTACTGACAAAACTCACAATATTCGCTACACATTTTACTTTTTACTTATTATGACGCTGCTGGCGGCGATTGTTTTCTCGGGTGTCGATATAAACCGTGGTCAAGACGATGCCCAAGACTTGGTAGAAGAGATTGGATCTGATTCCGAGTCGAGCAGATCGACTGGTTCAGTACGGATTTAATGGCGAGTTTTTCTTTTTTTGAAATAGCTAAAAATTATTTCTACAGTACGGCGGCTACTTTTACTTTTTTTTTTTTTTTTTTCTATTGTTATTCTTGGCGACCAGACAAAAAGGGGGCGCTGCCAGAGAGGCCCCAGAGATAGCTGCTGACATGAACATCGACACACTGGCGGAAAGAACAAACTTCAATGAAGAGGAATTGCAACGGTTATTAACCCGGTTTATGAAGCTGGATAAGGATTCTTCGGGTACAATCGATAAAGAGGAGTTTCTAGCGATCCCAGCCATTTCGCAGAACCCGCTTGCCCACCGGCTCGTGGAGGTGTTTGACAAGGATGGCGATGGGTCAGTCGACTTTGAAGAGTTTGTGAGTGCATTATCGATTTTTTCCTCCAAGGGAAACAAAAAAGAGAAGCTCAAGTTTGCGTTTAATGTCTATGATATTGACCGGGACGGCAAGTTGTCGAATGGAGAGCTATTTATTGTGCTCAAGGCCATGGTGGGCAATAACCTTGAGGATCATCAATTGCAGCAGATTGTCGACAAGACGATTGTAGAAGCCGACCGCGATGGCGATGGGTGTCTTAGCTTTGATGAATTTATGTATGTAGTTGATGGCTCGACCATTGCATCCAGTTTGACATTGGATTCGTTCTAGTTTTGCCGGGTGGCAGCATCAGCAGCAGCTGCTGACCTACAAAACCTGATATGAGTATCGCGAGTATCTATGACCGGCTACAACTGCTAGAAAAGGCGTGCGAAGGAGATTGTAATAACCTTACGGCGCAAGTGCAAGAACTAAGTAAACAAGTTGATAAATTATTAGCAAACAGCGGCGCCGAGGCGCTTGATTATGGCCGGCTCGCGGCGCTGTTGACGGTGGCCAACGCCACTGCGGACGCCACCACTGGCGCCACGGGCGCCGCCGCCCTCAGCAGCGATTCGAAGCGAGCAATTGTGGAGGCGCGGGCAAGTGAGGTACTCGAGGCGACCCGCCAGGTTCATGGCGATGGCACAGTGCCAGAGGTGGAAATATTCCAAGTGGACGAACTACGGCAGCAAGTTGAGCAAACTATTCATTTATTTGACGAGACTACCACCCGCAATGCACATGTAGCCCGCATCTACCTAGATCGACTCAATCGCCGCCCATAGCACGCGCAGGAAGCCATTCTATAAATAGCCTTGCAAGGCCCTGCATATTTGGCAAACTATCCCGTTTTAGTCGATTTTACAAAGCAATCCCATAGTTAGATAAGCACAATCCCACCTGCCACTGGAATTTTTGCGGCCGGCGGGCGCCAACTATGTGGTGGCGCACCCTAACCCCCGCAGCCCCGGCACGGGTTAAAAATACATATTCGACAACATTGCAATGTTGTAAGCTTGACATATGAACTCTGCTTTGCTTCTCTCCTTAGCTGCTACTGTACTTGCCACTCCTCCCGCCTGTTTGTTGGCTTGTGTTGCCGAGGTATCCAAGAACAACGACGACTGTTCCAACTCGCTCGAGAACATTGCTTGTATCTACGGCTCGCTCGGTGATAAGCTCAACAGCTGCCTTGATTCCAAGTGTCCCAACAACAACGCCGACGCTGCCAAGAGTGCTTTTACTTCTGCTGCTTCTGCTGTTGGTGCTACCAGCACTTCTAGCTCCAGCTCCAGTTCCAGCTCCAGCTCCAGCTCCAGCGCTGCTTCTAGCTCTGCTGCTAGTACTACCGCCAGCTCTAGCGCTGCTGCTTCCACTGAAGCCAGCTCTGCTGCCTCCTCTTCTGCTGCTCCTGCTAGCTCTGAGTCTACCACCGAGGCTGCTGCCACTACTTCTGAGGCTTCTTCCGCTCCTGCCTCTTCCTCTGCCTCTTCCTCTGCCTCTTCCTCTGCCTCTTCCTCTGCTGCTTCCTCTTCTGTTGCCGAGGTCAGCGAGTCGCCCAACACTTCTGTCGACACTGCCAACGGTGCTGCCCTTATTGGATCGTCAGTTGGTCTCGCAGGTGCGTTTGTTGCTGCTGTGCTTTTGTAATTTATAGCATAATATAATACCCATAACTAGCAGTAGCGTTGTGCAGTAGCGTCGCTTCAGCGTCGTTCAGCGTCGCGCACCGACCGCACCGACCGCACCGACCGCACGCATCGCCCACCTTAACCGTATCGATAACCGCATCGATAAATGCTACATAAATACTAAAACTCATCCTCATTATAAAACAGCATTCCAAACGTAATTATCGAGCCGTAGACGATGAATCCACCCACCAACGACATCCACATCGCCGCATGCTCAATCAGCCCATTGTGGGCATAGGTGAGCGGCAGCGCTACGCCAGATACCAAGAAGAATCCCGTGAGAAACCGGCCAAAGTCGGCCAGCAGATCAGGCGCATCGCTCATCAGATCGTCCGTTTGCGCATGCCCACACAGAGCATTGGGGATTGGAGCAATCAGAAACATCAGCACCACCGTCAGGGGCATCCAATTCTCAAATAGTGCTCCCGACAGGATAATGAGAATAAACCCCAGTGCAAGCACGCAGGCAAGAGCAAAGATCTTTTTCACTTGACTGACCATCGCTGATTATGACAGAGAGAGCCCTTTGCACGTTGACTGAGGCGAGTCTAGCTAGCACAAAACCATGGCCCGTAGCACCCCCTAGTACTGTAAATCGATGCAATTACTTTAATCGACCGGCTTTATTCCTATATTTATACAATTACTCTCTACTGAGATTCCCCTCATCCTTCGTAACTCTAGCACCCTCTAGTCAGCTACTTTTCTCCACACAAGATCGCTCGCTTTCGTCAGCATGAACGCACCAGATCGCTTTGAGCTGTTTTTGTTGCCCGATGGCGTGTCCAAAGTCTCGGTTGCTCCAGACTCAAAGACTCCAAATGCTGTAGTTGTAACGTTTGAGCGTGAGGACCATACCCTCGGCAACCTTCTCACTCATCAGCTCCAAGAGGATCCCCGCGTCATTTTCGCCGCCTACAAGGTCGAGCACCCGCTGTTTGCTAATTTCGTAATGCGTATTCAGACTGAAGATGGTTACTCACCTCGTGAGGCCCTCAAAAATGCCTGCAACTCGCTCATCGGACAGCTCTCGGTGCTGGGCCAAAAATTCAGAACAGAGTACGGTCTTAAGGCTATGCTCGGTGAAGATGCCTAGTGCCTCACTTTGAAAACAAAAGACTGACACTATGTATATAGCACACCTACCCCCGCGTAAACGTACAGAGCCGATGTGCAAGCGGCACTGAGAATGTGCATAAATGAGTGATGAAAATTTCCACCCCCCCCCCCTCGCAAAAGAAAAATGCCACGGCTCGACAATATTTAATAGTAAATAATAGATAATATGAGATAAAGTCTAGGTGGGTCTCTAGACCCCTTAGTGGCGGCCACATGAGATGCCAACTAAAATGCTTTGCATTTTATTCTGTAGCCACAAACGTATAGCTACAAACTAATCCATGTATGGTCAATAATCAAGGGTTAAACGAGATAGCATTGTTTAAAATCTATGTAAATATATACAGGGTTACCATTTCTTCACGATGGACTGAGCGCTAAAACTACACTCTTGCCGGTTAATTGATTTGGTTAAACTTCTCCAGAATTTCCTCCACTGACTACCCGAGAGGATATTTGAGGTTTCTCTTTGTCGCTCGATCCTGGCCAGGAGAGTGACTGCGCTATACTCAAATATCGTGCATGGT